>BMAW01056332.1:0-24718 GCA_019974015.1 Nephila pilipes
GGTTGTTAAATAACGAGACTTACAGAAGAAGCACGCCTGCGCCAAACGCGAGCGACCTACAGCTGTTTAGAGTGAAGCCTTCTCTTTCGAATGCAGTGCCTCTAGCTTCTGTTAACAAATTCGTACACTTGTAGACTTCTTTCGCATGAGAGTTATTTTGTTTCGCCAGTAAAATGAAAAGTGAGCAACGAATCGTCGTGGAATTTCACACGAAACTTGGAAAAATCACCATTAAAATTTATAATTTATTGAAAGAAGTGTATGGCAATGAATGTTTATCGCGTTCACGTTTTTTTGAGTGGTTTAAGCATTTTCAATATTTCTTAGAAGATGTTTAAGATTATTCACGTCCGGGTCGCCTTCCCACACGTCAAACACGGATGACAATATCGGAAAAATCGGTAATCTGGTTCGATCTGGCCGTAGGTTAAGTATTCCTGCAAATGTTGTGACTGTAGGAATTGAAAAAGAATCCGTTCTGCAAATTTTCCACCAAGACAATGCCCCGGCTCATTCCGCATTGTCTGCCACGAGGTTTCTAAGCCAAGTGCAGCATCCCAGTGTTTAACTATCCGCCTTATTCGCCGGATTTTGAGCCATGCGACTTCTATCTGTTTCCTAAGGTGAAATATGCATTAAAAGGAACACGATTTCAGTCCGTTGAAGCTGTGAGAGAGAAAGCGGCACGCGTCCTTAAGGAGCTGACAGAAGGAGACTTCCAGCACTGTTTCGAACAATAAAAGATTCGCATGGAGCGTTGTAGGGATAGGGGAGGGGTGTATATTGAAGGTGATAATAAATGAATATATTTGGCTTCAAAAAAAATGTTTTACATCGCCAGTCTCGTTATTTAAGGTCACAACTCGTAAAGATAAATTATTAAAAATAGTTTGTTAGTTGTAACGGAACGGAGGAAAAAGAAATAATTTACAATTGATTCAATTTATTCGACAGATATATTCAGAATTATTTTTGGTTAATATATGATTTGGTATTAAAAAACATTATAACAACGTAATTTTTCTGAAGGAGAGCTCGCATCTAAGCATTTTCACTCCCCAATTGTCACATTTTCATTACTGTTTGTTTTCCATTCGCCATAGAAATAAATATTTTGAATCAAAGTCATATCGATTAAAAGTTTTGGGCGTAAAAACTACGTAATTTTAATTCTCTTAAGACTAAGAATAGCTTGATTCGAGATATAGTCCTTATGTATTGCATAATTAAACAAAAAAATGTGTTGTGGGATTATACTACGTGGAAGGAACGAGTTTCGTGATCGATACATTTAATATGCACCATTATGCAAGTTTTATGTAATATTAGTTTCAAAAATTTGTGATATATATAAAAAAAAATATTATTTGTACTGACAATTAGAGAATCCGTTAAACTTCAAAAAAAAAAAAAAAAAAAAACCACTAATTATTTCGCATTTATATGAGTGAGGCTTTTAGTAAGTATTTAAGGCATAGTTTTAGAAAGTTGGATTCCATTCGAGAAATAATGTTTTACATACTATTCACGCCAAGCTTGGCTTCTCATTTGGATGAACTGCCGCTTTGGCGACTGAATTGTTTCTAATTTTATAATCTCCCTCAAAACATTCGATCCTTCTTAATTCTACGAAGGGAGAAGGGGAATATACATCTGCTATTTTGAACATTTGTTTTTTCTACATAAAGTTGGAAGTTTTTCACTATTAGCATAAAAATAATTAAATGTTTTAAAGCGCGTTGAGTTTGTATGATAAATTTACAATTCATCAGTAAGGAACCTGAATATTTCAGAATGGACGACAAACAAAAATGTCAACTTACCCTGGGCGTTTGGATGTCTTCCGATGAAAATATGTCCACCCCGACGGTATTCTTTTTGACATCATAAGTACGCCCCAGGATCATGGGGAGAACATAGATCATTCGTATGATCATGGTGCTGCAGAAATAAAATAAAAAATTACATAACGTTTGAATTTGCACAAATGAAAATAAGGGATGTAGCGTGTTTTAAAATACGAGGTGTGGATATTTAATAACGAGATTTACCCTTTATTTTGATGTCGTACATATTCATTTATTATCACCTTCACTATACACCACTCCTCAATCCCTGAAATGCTCCATGCGAATCTTTCATTGTTCGAAACAATGCTGGAAATCTCCTTCTGTCAGCTCCTTCAGGATGCGTGTCGCCTTCTTTCACAGCTTCAACGGAATCAAATCTTGTTCCTTTTAATGCAGATTTCACCTTAGGAAACAGATAGAAGTCGCATGGCGCAAGATCCGAAGAATAGGGCGGATAGTCAAATACTGGGATGCTGCACTTGGCTAGAAACCTCTCGACAGACAATGTGGAATGAACCGGCGCAGTGTCTTGGTGGAAAATTTGCAGAACGGATTCTTTGTCAATTCCTACAGTCACAACATTTGCACGAATACTTAACCGACGGTCAGATCGAACCAGATGACCGATTTTTCCGATATTGTCATCCATTTTTGACGTGGGAGGGTGAACCGAGCGGGAATCATCTTCAACGTCTTCTTGGCCATCTTGAAAACTCTTAAATCCCTCAAAAATACCTGCACTCGATAAGTATTCGTTGCCATACACTTCTTTCAATAAGTCATCTGTTTCAGAGGCGGTTTTCTGAGTTTCGTGTTAAATTTCACAACAATTCGTTGCTCACTTTGCATTTTTCTTGCAAAACAAAAAAAACCCCTCTAAAGTGAATGAAGGCCACGCGCATACGGATTTGTGTACAGAAGCGAGGGACACTGCATTCGAAAGAGAAGGCTTCACGCTAAACAGCTGTCTGTCGCTGGCATTTGGCGCATGCGCGCTTCTTCTGTAGTAGTCACGTTATTTAATAGTCACAACTTGTCCGAACACTTACAAAAATTCATATAGGATTAATCATTGAACCCCTTACACGATAATATTCGTCTTCGATGCTTATACAACAAAAATGTGCTTAGATATTTGAAACAAGAACAGGATAATTATGAAAATATATTACGATGTTAAATAGAAGAGTAGTTCAAAAAGTAACTGTTTTTGAAGGCGATAACGTTTCTAAAGAAGCTGTGTTGCCTCGCCATAAGAAATGTCGCACTCATTCTTAGTTTAGTTTTCTTTTGGTCGCCTCTCTTGGAGCCAAATCAAAATTGGGTAGCTGTGACATCGATTTATCATTATGTATCGAAAGCTAAGCAACCTTCAAATCAAAGGGTTGGTTCCAGTGAATCTGCTCCAAAAAAGGCGAAGATGGTCTCATCGGCAAGAAAAGTTATTTGTCTCGATTTTCCGGGATGCGAAGAGTGTTATTCTCGAAAACTTCTTGAAAAGAAAAAGAAAAACGATCCATGGTCAACAATGCAGGGAATTACTCCATACCCATTTCTCATTTCTAACGCAAATATTTTTTAACCATTCTCATATGTGAAAGAACATCATTTCAGCTCAGAGAATGGCCACGGTAGCCTAGTGGTCATGGTCGCGGATTCTCACCCGGCATCGAGTCCTGATGCCACTAAAGACTCGTCGTACAGCGGAGCTGATGCACATTAAATCTGGTCGAAGTTCCAAGTTCTCCTGTTGGCTTGGTGCAGAAGTTTGGAGAAGGAGGTACCAGCTCGGATGTCGTCCTCATCACTTGATCCTCTCCTTTCAGTGCGATGTCAATAAAAAATAACAATCCCATCACGTCTTTAGGAGAATTCAGCTCTCCCTAAATCTTTATTTAAGAAACGTTTTTGAAATATATATAACGCATAAAACACACAGTAAATATAAAGAAAGAAAATGCTGCACTTAATCCTTGATTCTGAGTGATTTAAAACAAACATCCCCCGCGCGTATCTATGTAATTCAAAATAATAAGAGAGGGTCTGCGAGGTGTGGCTATCAAATAAGGAGACTGATGATGCTACAGAAGTACGCATGTGCCAAATGCCAACAGCTGTTTAACATGAAGCCTTCTCTTACGAATGCAGTGCTTCTTCCATTCGTAAGCAAATGCGTATAGCCGTAGCCTTCGTTCGCATTAGAGTCCTTTTATTATTAATACATTTTAAATTTTAGCCGGAAAAATGATAAGTGTAGCAATAGAGTAACGATTTCTTGTGAAATTTATCACGAAACTTCGGAATACCGCTATTGAAACACATAATTTATTGAAAGAAGTGTATGGCAATGAAGGTTCATCACATTCACGTGTTTTTGATAAATTCAAGCGGTTTCAAGATGGTCGAGAAGACGTTGAAGATAATTCACGCTCGAGTCGTCCTTCCACGTGACAAACATACGACACTATCGGAAAAACCGGTCATCTGATTCCATCTGACCATCGGTTGGGTATTCGTTCGATAGCTGTGATTGTAGGAATGACAAAGAATTTGTGCGACACATTTACTCCTGAATTTTAATATGTAAAAAAAGTGAGCTGAAATGATGCCAAAAAATATCACGTCTGCTCAACAAAAAGCTCGTAAAAATGTTTGACACGTTGAGTGCCATTGAAAACGACCCAAACTAATTGCAAATGAAAATAACTTGTGACGAATTGTGTTTTTTACTTATGATCCTTAAACGAAGCGCCCCTCTCACCGAGAGTCAACAAAATACGAATGAGCAAATCAAAATTCAAAGCAATGCTGATTGTTCTTTATTCAATTTTCGTAGGCTTGTGCACGTTCACTGGGTTCCTGAAGGTCAAACCATTCATCGGCATTACTTCCTTCACGTAATTACTGAACTTCGTGAAAGAATAAAGAAAAAAGACAGGAATTGTAGAAGTCATTCCGCATTGTCTGCCAAGAGAAATCCATGTGCGGCACGGGGGGTTGGCCTCTCGAAATATGTATGTCAAGAGTTTTCTATACGAATTACAGCATCCCAGTGTTAGACCATCTGCCTTATTCACAGAATCTTGCGCCATGCTAATTTTATCTGTTTCCTAAGGTGAAATCTGCATTAAAAGGAATACGATTTGAGTCCGTTGAAGCTGTGAAAGAAGGCGACACGCATCCTGAAAGAGCAGACAGAAGGAGACTTCCAGCACTGTTTCGAACAATGGAAGCATGGAGCATTTCAGGGATTGAGGAGGGGGGTGTATATTGAAGGTAATAATAAGAAAATATGTATGACATCAAAATAAGATGTTTTACAGCGTCAATCTCGTTATTTAATGTATTATGGCAAGGTATGTATTTAATGGCTACACCTTGTATAAACCAATTCAATTACAAGTTGAGGAATCCGTCTTGTAATTTGGTATTTAATTTATATTTATTTTAAAAAGCGCAAGAGGCTAAGATAATATGATCTTCATCTGTGTTTCATCATTTCTATTTGCTATTCAAAAGGGAAAAAAAATATTTATGAAAGTTTGCTGAAGATTAACTGCGTATATTAGGGTATAGAAAGAAAAATAATTAATTTTATATTAATAATATTGTCACGAAACACGCCAACACCCATGGCGCCGAGATGCGACACTCGTCTACAGATCTAAATTTCCTGAGTCAAAGTTTTATTAAAATATTCTTTATTTTCATTATAATTTCTAAGACTTTCCGGAATATCCTTAACGTTTCCAGAGTATTGTTCTGGAATATTACACTGTGATATATAATGGTAATTATTCTCATTCTGAGAGAGCCAAGTGTGTCGCTCATGTCAGTTTGCTCATAAAATCGCGTCATTCGGATATCTATTGCATTTTTTCAACAACGACAGAAGTTAAAACGCTCTTATCAATTAAACCAAAAGGGACTGCCTGTTGGGCTAGTTATTAAAGAGTTTTAATTTCTGTCATTGTTGAAGATGAAAGCCACCGCAGCACCTTCAATTCCACCTGTTCCAATATTAAGTGGCAATACTTCCATCTGTAGTCTTGAAAGTTGCTAATGTGGATATTAATATTTTTCAATTTAATAATCTTTAACTCTGTAATTATTAATCGATTCAATCTAAATGCTTAATCGTTACAATTTTTTTTTTTTTTTTTTTTTTTTTTGTCTGTAAGGATTTAGCATCTCCAAACCTTGGATATCTTGAAAGTGACGAACTGAAAGAAAATTTTCTAATTTCTATGGAGTGTGCTGGTTTCTTATTCACAAAACTCTAGCCAAACAGTCTTTTTATTTGATTAAAACAGCTCTGTGAACTTTTTTTAGATTGAAAGTTTAATAAAACTTAAATATCGGCATATTTTATGAGCAGGTTTTCGGACAATGCGAATGCAGTAAAGACTGCGTTTGGAAAAATTCCTCTTTGATCCCTTCAATATACCTTCGTAATTAGTTTTGTTTAAATCTTTTAATATATTGTACTTAGAATAAATACGCATAAGATACAATTATTAGCAAACGAACCATAACCGCAAAATCTTCAGTTTTAGCAATATGGAAATATTTCCAAAGTTCAATACAAGCTGTTTCGAAACTCATTCGTGAAACCTTATGGGTGATAGAGAACATTTAAACAAGCAATTTTCACCATATATTGCAAAATCAGAAATCAAGCAGTGAATCACTGTGGAAAGCATAGAGCGCGAATTTTCTTACATATCGTCATTACCACCATGCATTTCAGGACGTATGACCTCATAGTGAAAATTGCTTGTTTAGAGGTTTTCTATATCACGCCTCAAAGTTTTGCCCACGAGTTTCGAAACACTCTGTATTTTTTTTTTTTTTCGATTAATACTTATTGAATTTAAATCCTTAAAATTTCGGATTTTTCCCGTGAAAAATATTAATAACAAGTATACTGTTGATATTAATTCATAATTAATATGTAATTATAGATATTTTACATTTTATTTGTCACCCAAGGGGCGATTGTTTAAGTTCGATCCCTTTTAGCGTACCAGATCACTTTTCAGTTTTTTTATCGTTTGCATCAATTTCAATTACATGTAGCTGATGTAATATTCAATTTAATAATTTGTCTTTTGCGTCAATTTTAATTGCATTTAGCTTAAATATATTCAATTTAATAATTTATCGTTTCCTTTAATTTTAATATCGGAAAAGTTTATTATTGTCTATTTCTCGATATTTTATAGTTTACTTTTAATTCATATATTTAAATGAGCAATTTAACAATAATTGTTTTTAAAAAAAAAGCGCACCATGGGTGACGAAATCTGTTCTTTGCAAAACTTTGCATAGAACTTTTTTATTTTACGTTTTTATTTTCGTTTCCATACGTACATTTAAAATTCATCTACTCACTTAAATTTTTTAGATTATGTTTTAGATCTTAGAGAGATTATAGTGTGTGTTTTTGTGTAACATATTTTTCCTTTTTATCTCGATTTTATTTATTTCTGACAAATACTAATGTTTAAAGCTTCTTCTTTTTCAGCAAAATATATTATTGAAATATTAATTAAAATTTATTGAATACATTAAATAATATTTTATATTAAATATATGAAAATTTATTAAATAATTATATAATATAATTATATAAATGTATTAAATAGTTATATAATAAATTTTATATAATTATGTAAATTTATATATAAAATGTACCATAAATTGAAAATTATAAATGTATAAATAAAACAAAAATATATATACTAAATGTAATGAAAATATAATGAATTTATAAATATATAAATAAAAGGAAAACTATTGATAAAATATAAATAAATATAATAAAAATATTATAAATAAAAATAATTATGTAAAATGTATCAAAATACTCATAAAATAATGTACATATTGAAAAATATCAGTAATTGTTATTTTTAAATTACAATTATTTTTGATAATATAAATTTTTTTTAACCATAAATGCTTTAAAAAAATTTATTAATTAACGCAGACTTTACCCCCATTAGGTTTAATTCCAGATTTCTAACTTTCCTTTCTTTCTTTTTTTTTGTTTACTAAATCAATATTTCTTTGGAGACTAATTAACAGTTCACTTAAAATTACTCAAAATATTATTTAAAAGTTGGCTCTCATTAAAAAAAATTTATACTTAGGGTTTGATTGTTATATTTTTCAATTCAGCCATACGACGAACAAATATAGTAACTAGTATATATAATACAATAGCCAAATCAGTTCTTTCCCTCGACATTTTTATCCCACGGTTTTAATTTATTCGGAAGAAAATCCAGCAAAAAATTAATTTTCTACTTCCATTTTGTAAATACTGTTGAAACAGTTCAAAGCAAAACGAAAAAGAATTCACCGAAATATCTCATTCGTTTTTACTACATTTTATAAAACTACTAATTATTTTCAAAAAAAAAAAAAAAAAAATTATCCTACCTGGTTGACTTGAGTTACAGAAATTCCTTCTTGTAATTATTTTTTTTTAATGTGTTCTTGTTCTTAAGCCATTCCCTTAAATTATTGTGAATTCTTCAATCGTATACAGGGAGAAAAATTCGTGTTTTCTTTCACCGAATTTATTTTCTTATCACAGAGAACTATTTAATCTAGTCAGAAAATTGAGCGAAGAAAGCATCTGTGTTCTTATCTTCATTGTCAAATGTACAAAATAGCATCAGATTTTCCTAATCGAAATCAACACCTATTCTACAGAACTGTACGTTTTATCAAACGCAAAAAACATATTTATACAGGCATTTACCAATTTATAATCAGATACAAAACAGTATAAATATGAATAAGGAGCTGATTGCTTAATAATAACTCTATGCGCTTATTGAATATAAAAGATACATTTTTTTTTCAAACCAATTTTTAAAATAATTTGTGATTGCGATAGTCTAGTGATCGTGGTTTAAATTTCGCAGCCGGCATTATATCATGGGTTCAAATCCCGATGCTACTAAAAACTTGCCATTAAATGGGACTGCTCTAAGTCCTCCCGTTGGAGGGATGCGGAAGCTTAAAGAGGGAGTTACCAGCTCAGCTCAAGTGTCGTCCTCGTCATTTGAACGAGGTTTGTCGCAAGAAAAAAAAAAACACTCGTGTTTCTTCCAAGTGTGGTATTTTTTAACAATCAATTTAAAATAATTTTTTACTCAATAGTGCTAAATGATTAATTAATTTTTAGTTTCATAGAGACTGAATATAAAAACAAAACACACATCGCTGAAGAATTTTTTTTTTTTCTTTAACAGATTTATTTAGTTATATATGTCTTGCATAAACATTTCGAGATTAATTGGTGCAAAATATCTTTTGAAAATGTAGCTAATCTGTGGTGATATCTATTTTTGCAGCCATTATTAGCCGATGTTGATTGGAACACAGACTTATTTAAACCTCCGAAGAGCTTCAAATTCCCTCTTAGTTAGAAATTTACTTAAATTTTTTCAACAAAAAGAAACTTTGTAGATTTTGCTTATTAAATTTACGATTTCGCTTCAAAAACTAAATCATTTAAGAAATCACAACTATAATCTCGAATTTTGTGTGATTTTTTAAATTTTTCGCAACTTAATTTCTAACCAAAGCCTCAAAAAAATTATTAAAAATAGATTTTAAAATAACCCAATCATTATTAATTGACATAATTTCTTATAAATATTTACATTTTTCTTTAAAATTATTGATATTACTCCGATAATTCATTCTAATATTACCCTATTTATCACCGAAATGTATAGCTAACAAAACTATCGCCATTCATTGCATCGCCCATTTATAACCTATATCTAAACAGTAAAAGGAGTTTTTATTTTGTATTAAAATTAGTGGGGTTTTTTTTATTATTGTTATAAGCACGAAAGAAAGATCTAAATTTTTGGAAAAATTATATTTTCAAAGCTATAACGCCTATTACAATAAGTGTGATACATGAAATTAAAGAGAGATAAACCAAGTTTTTTCCTCTGCCGATCAATAGACGACAACACATCCTCAGAACGCTGTGATTGAAATCCAAAAAAAAAAAAAAAAAAAAAAAATGGCGACAATGACAGGGAAGAGTTTTTGCTCACAGGTTTGCTCAATTATTTCTGTGAAGTGTGCATTTAGAAATCGCTACGGAAAGGAAGCTCCAAGTTTCAAGAACAATCTTCAGTGGTATCGACAATTTAAAGATTAATTGCAGGTTGCTTGTGCAGAAAGAAAAACAATGGCCGTCTACGCGTCTCCGTAAGAAAAGGTGAAGAGAGTGAGACGGAGTTTTGTTCCAAGTCCAACGAAGTCTGCGACGCTTGTCGCCAAAATCCTAATGTTAATGCGCCACCGATGCCGAAAACACAGCGAGAACTTATTTAACACATTTGTGCAGCATTAGAAATGCCTGATAGTGTGGTACTACGAAATATGTGGTACGAACTTGATCATAGATTAGATGGTTGTTGTGTAACAAAAAAAAAAAAAAAAAGGATATCACATCAAACATTTATAAAGAAAAATAAAACGGTTTAATGTCTTTAATTTCGTGTATCACTTATTAATATATATATAACAGTTTTGATAAATATAAATATTTAAAATCCGTCATGACATTTGTGCTAACCCTGCACACCAACTCTGGATAATTCATACCGATTCTGTTTTGCTATATGAGCAATACATATATCTCTTGTCTGCTCTCATGAGAAGATATATTATTCTATCTTTTTCCTGCCATACAAAATATATCGTTTTAGAGAAAGATGCATTTTATTTTAAATTATTTTTAATGAAACATGAATGTCTGACCGAAATTTAGAAAACTAGAGTATCGCAAACTGCAGAATTGTGACTGCAAATTCCAACATATGGTGATTTACAAAACAATTGAATCCTTTAAACGTATTATGGATTTGAAAACACTGATATTGAAATTAGAATAAAGATAATGAACTGTTTTTCTCCTGGTATGTTTTGACATGTTAGAATACAATACTTGGACCATAAAGGAGTGTCCATTTCATTTCTGACTACGGGATATTATCCAAGAAGTATAATTCATGCATGCCACAATGTACGAGCATGGCTCAAAAATTATAAGATTTTGACTACATAATTATGGAGTTACTAAGGCAGGTTGGTGTTACCATCTGTTAATCGGTGGCATAACAAATTTGACACAGATTAATAGATTAATTTTGATTGTTTTCATTATTGCTTGGTTTCCGTTGTGTAATGATGAAGCCAGACCTCCTCAGTAGGGACAATTCGAAGCATCAGCATTTGAAATTAACCAATAAATCGCTGTCAAACAGATGGCAGCACGCATCGAGAACACCAGCTTGTCTTATAAACCTTATCTGCCATCAAAAACAAGTACTTTTTAAACCCCTTTCGTATATTGCTGTTTGAGTACGTGTTATCTTATTAATGGAATAATAAAAATTGGATTAGCGTGCGAGGATGTAGTACTTGTATTTGAAGACAGATGGCGCCATATAGATAAAAAAGATGTCACCATTGGGTGCTGCCATCTATTAAACGGAGCCCAAACAAATTTGACATCGAATCATAAATTAGTTTCGATTTGGTAGTTATTCGAGGCGAAATCTAAACTTGATTACTACCGCGTCGAGTTGTCACCGTGGGTGAGACCTGGATTCGTCATTGACCACCGGAAATCAAGCAAAAAAAAATCAAACGCTGGGTTCTTTTCCGTGACTCTTTTCCAAAAAGAAAGTGTAGAATCGGCTAGAAAAGAATATTTATGACGAAAAATATTAAGACGAAGAATTTTTGAGGTGCAAAAGGCGTCATGATCATGTATATGAGTGACACAGACAGCTGTCTAACAAGTCATGTTTACTAAAAAACAAACCATTTTCGATGTTAAGAGCGTAATTTTTTGGATTTTCTAAGAGCTTATTGAACGACCCTAGTACATATGTTTAAAAGATGAAAATTGAACTGATTGTCTGGGAATTGCGAACTTTTCAATTTTTTTTTTAAAAAAAAACTACCTTGTTTTTGCACTTGGTTCGTAAAAATTACCAATAAATAAGAAGTACTGACTCCCCAAAGCCTTTGAAGGTCTAGATACATGATTTTTTTTATTAAGAATATGTGAGCTTAAATATTTTCACTTCCTACATAACGTAAATCTCTATCATTGTAATTTGCATTCTAACAATACGAGAAACTCAGACTAACTATAATTTATTTCACAGTTCAAAAGTTACATATTTGTAGAAAAAAAAAATCAACGAATACAATAAAAACATTTTTACTCAACTGTACTTTATCAACGACTGCACAGTCATCCGTTTTCTTAACACAAGCACAAATAAATATTAAATACGAAGTCTAATACAGCACAACTCCACTTATTTGTCGTCCTTCTCACTTGGAGCACACGGCGCAAGGAATGGAGGCGTCGGTGGTGTAGGTGGAACCGTCCTGATTCCCCATCTTCAGAGGCAGGACGTAAGGTTCTCCTTTGACTTGGGTGGTGAAGTTGTAAGTGTCTGGGTCAAAGTCCACGCAAACGTCCTCAGATCTCAGTTTGCCGTAGAAGTTGGAAACAAGGAATCCGTTGTATTCGGGAACCCAATCTCCTGGGCAAATGTTCACGGCGGGAAACATCTTCACCGTGGGTCTCATGGGTGTTTCGCAAACCACGCAAGGGGCTACTTTGTCTTGGATTTGCTTGCCGCTGTTCTTGAAAACTGACATGTTCGTGTATCTGGAAAAAAAAGAAAACACAACTGAGGTTATCTCTGAATAAAATCAAAGAACCGATCGAATCTTGGAACACATTTCCGGACAGAAATCTGTTCGTGAACATTTGAGACGTTGAACGATGTGCATTCGACATGATACAGTATTCTTGAAATCTGGGAATATTTTAGAAATGTGCCCTTTTTTCTCTTAAACACGTACAACCCAATATTCATTTAGCATTACAGTATAGGAATCTAAATATAGAACCCATTCGACACCAAAAAAAAAAAAAAAAGGGCATCGATTCAGATAGAAAAGAGAATTATTAAAGAATACTCTCTAAGGGATAACAAAGTCAAAATAAACTGCTGTTTGTAGAAAATGCAACACCATGAAGGAATCATCAGAATCAAATGAAATTCGCAGCAAATGTCAATTATAGGATATTATGCAAATTAATAAAGTTTCAGAGCCATCGCGCGTGCGCGGCGCGCGCAGCGCCCTCTGAATTGATGATGAAAGCGTATAAATAAAGTGCTGTAGCGGGACGTTGAAAAAAGTCTATGATTATTTGTTAGTGGCAAACGTTTAGTGAGACCTGAGTATGCCTCCACGACGGAAGAATAAGAAATTCAAGCAACTTACGGAGTTTGAACGAGGGAGGATAATCGGCCTTCGAGAAGGAGGATTTTCCTATCGCGCAATAGCAGCTCGTATGCAGCGGAACAGTTCCACAGTGATGCGAGTTTGGAAGCAGTGGACCGACGAGCACCGAACAACTCGAAAAACAGGCACTGGACGACAGAAGGTGACGTCAGAGCGCGATGATCGACACCTGCTCCGCATGGCGGTGAATGATCGCACAGCTTCCTCCAGGCAGCTGGCAGCACGTTGGTCTACTGCTACAGGTGTACAATTGTCGGCTTCGTCAATTCGTCGTCGTCTGCTGCGCCGTGGATTGCGTGCAAGGGTGCCTTTATACAGGATTCCCCTCACGGCGAATCATCGACGGCTGCGTCGGCAGTGGGCTCTTGAGCACAGAGACAGGCGAGCTGATTGGCACCAAGTTGTCTTTTCAGATGAATCACGCTTCAATTTGTGGACCCATGATGGCCGTGTTCGTGTTAGACGTTATGCCGATCAACGCTGCCTTCCTGAGTGTATTATTGAACGACATAGTGGTCGAACACCCGGAGTTATGGTCTGGGGTGCGATTTCGTATCATGGACGATCCAATTTGGTACGAATTGAGGGTAATCTCAATAGCAACAGGTACGTCTGTGAAGTGCTACAGCCCGAAGTCGTTCCTTTCCTTCAAGGCATCCCTGGAGCTATCTTTCAGCAGGATAATGCACGCCCACATGTTGCGCGGACTGTTCGAGACTTCTGTTCAGCACAACGCATGCAACTTCTTCCTTGGCCTGCTTATTCACCGGATATGTCGCCTATTGAGCACGTGTGGGATATGGTTGGTCGGCGTCTCGCTCGTGATCCGCGTCCTGCAGTTTCCAAAGACGAACTTTGGTTGCGCATACAAGCGATATGGAATTCTCTTCCTCAAGCAGATATTCAACATCTGTTTGACTCCATGCCACGTCGTATAGCAGCACTTATTGCAGCGCATGGTGGCTGCACCAAATACTGATTTCGGACGCTTAATTTGTTTCTTTTGTTTTGAAAATTTCATCATTTATTTGTATCAGTACAAGTCGTTTCTGCATTAAATTTCATTTGATTCTGATGATTCTTTCATGGTGTTGCATTTTCTACAAACAGCAGTATATATAATTAATGTTCGAGTGTTTCGTTATCGGAAAACGCGTTCCAATTTCAGGTCCCATTTTATAACATTACACTAAGACAGCTTTAAATACTTTTGAGGACTATGGGTATCATTTCCTTGCTGTCTTTATCCCTTAATAAAAAATTTTAATTTCCTGGATTTTGTTCAAATTTTTTACTTTTTTCTTCTTCGCATCCAAATCTCATTTAAAAGAGTACTCTCGAAGAATTTAGAACTTCTCTATGCTAATCCTTAACATCAATAAAAACAATTTAATCAATTATAAACTCAATCCCTAAATTTGGAATTTAATTCCTTCAGTTTATTAAATTGTTCCAGATAGAATCGTTGTAACGTTGGGCCCTTTCTCTAACCGGAAGGATCTTTTTGTAATTTGAATAGCATGAAATAGAACCTCGACACATTCAAATGAAACGTGATCAACGCAAATTAGATAAAGATAAAAAGTGCAATGAATTGATTTGGAAATAGTGATATATAAGTGAAATGGAATTTAAAGTGAAGAGGGGAGAGCTAAGAGTGAGTAATCGATAGAGGCTTGTATGTTAGACATTGGAGGGATTTGTTGTAACTAATCTTCTGTGATTAAAATTAATTAGAAGCAATTCCCTTGTTAGAGTAAGTTGTAAAAGGTGCAGAATCTCCAGTAACTGAAAAGTAGCTCCCTCTGTACGGTTATGTTGGTAAAATTCTAAAATAGGATTCAGGAACGTTGAGGACAATTAAGCACAAAGAGAGAGCATTAATTGAAATAACTATTAACCCCGATTGGCTTACAAATATTTTTCCTCATAGCCAACCCTATATTTGTAATTTAATTTTGAGAAAATTAACTTTTTTTTAGAAAATTAGAAGAATTTGAAGAAAGGTAATCTAAATCCCTCCCCAGAGAGGTGTTTCTTACGGAACGCCATTTTTATTTCTGTGCAGTTGAAGAAAGCAAACAAAACGATTGCTTGTAACTCGTGATCGATTGCAATAATTCAAATGTGTTATACACCTTTCAATAGATACATTTCTCGGCTTTTTAATGATCTATAATATGTCGCCATCTGTTGGCAACAAGGGACTTGAAATGTGGAATCGTCTGCCAGCCGACTGTGAAAACCAATAAGTTAATAATGGAGTTTAGTTATTTTCTGACGTCTCTTCATTCAATTGTACACTTATTGTTGTATCAGCACTATTTAAATTACTTACGATATCAAAGTGAAAAAAATAAGAGAGGAGCGTCACACCATATTTAATTATTTGTTTCTTAAATAACATGCATTGGGCCAAAACTAAATACACCTCTATATTGTCAAAGTAAGATGTAATTTGAAAACTGAAATTGACATATCTCTCAATAACATTTGGTGTAGAATTAAATGTCTGTTAAAAAGTGCATTTTCTAACTCTTCTACTTACATGTCTCCGTCAGATTGTTTTTCAAGTAAATTGAAAATGTCACAACTGATAATCTTAATAAAAACATTTATCTATTTCTTAAAATTCTCTTACATATATTAAGATTACTTTGTTCCTTTCTAGCTGGGTGGACTCCATAGCCATTATCATTTTGCGCACCCCTCGATGGCCTGCCAAGAACCCCTATGCTGGCTGAAAATTACTGTTCTATGTAGTGCATTTAATCAGAGTTGTCGCTGATGTGCAGAGAACTGAAGACAATGACGACCTACGTGGGGATGAAGTTGAAGCAGAGAGACATCATTGCATCTGATGTTACGACTTTCACCCATTCTTAAAAATGTAACCTTCGGGATCATCACTCCCTTTCTGACCGCGAGGTGAAAGCAGCCATTCAAACCCAGATTCTGAAACAACCACCGGACATCTTCTCCGACGGGTTTCCCCGACTAGTCCCTCATTGGTGCAATTAAGTGGAAATTAATGGGGACTAAGTAGGCAAATGAATAGTGTATTACACAGACGGAATATATAATTTTCGGGTGCATTAATAATAATGAATGTCAGGTGACAAATAATAAAAAAAATTATGACCATAAAAAATACTTTTTACTCAAGCTTCACACTCTATCTTGTGTATTTATTTATTTATGGTACACAGTACATGTAGGAAAATCTAAATGAAGTACCTGACACCTGCAAGTTTGGTCGTCTTCTGATCTAATCCAGTAGCATCAGAATCTATATTCAAATTCGGGTTTTCTGGCAAACATTGGTAGTCGGTACCTGCACCGATACCCTGCTCCATGAATGAACTCATGTATCCGATGTAGAGGATGTTGGAAGCCTTGTTACCACACGTCCTCTTTCCCCACAGAGTATACATTCCCCGAGGCTTATTGGGATCATCTGTAGAGAAGAGAGACACATTTTATAAAATTTACTGAAAATTAAAATTAGCTTTGATAATTTCCTTTTAGCATGCGATAACGTTTTTTTTTTTCCTTCGTTAAGTTCTCGAAAAAATAGAATTGTTCAAAATGAAAAGCAATGAGCGTAAAGCAAGCGCACTTCCGAGCCCCAGGCTCCACAGAAGCAATTACCATCGAGAGAAGAAAATACCGTCTTCAAATACCTAATGCGTTTCTATTTTCACAAGCAAAATATTCGAAAGAACAAAACTTTTGTCAATGTTATAATGACAAGAAGAATAAAACAGACTGCTCTGCCATGAGAAAAATCATTAAGTTAAATATTAAAAGGAGAACAAGTGGTAAATTATTAAAGTAGGCAATAGTGTTCTGTTCGGATATTAAAATATTAAAGCAGACAATAAAAATATTAAATTATTTACATCTTAGCAATGCGATTATACCTTAAGCTAACTTAATGTAACTATGAGAATCACGATGCATTACAACGTCAGTCTATTGAACCTAACTCCATGTATCCTATATTTTATGCCCGTGGATTTTTGTTGACGCCATTATTATAAAACCTCAACATGTTAGCACATAAAAAAATTTCCAGTTTGGAATCCCTTACGTTACGTAACCTCTCGAGACCCAGTGTTTATTCTATTGAGCATTTTTATTTTACATGTAGAGAAAGAATTTACAGTTTTATATCCAAATATCAGGCACTCCTATTATAGTGGATGGTCCAGTACTGTCATCTATTTAGCAAAACTTGAAATTATTTGTCAAGATCTTTGTTCTGCAAGCATTTAAAAGTGGAGGGCAAGAAAAAAGCAACAATGGAAGGTATGTCAGCAGTTTGAATTTAGTTTTATTATGCTTTTACATATTTTTTAAATTAAAAATAGCTAATATACCATTTTAAATGCGTGAATAATGAAATTATATTGTATATTTAATCAGTAGCACATGTTTTTACTAGATTAAGACCCAATGTCCATTATAATGGACTTTCCGGAATTTGCGTAATTTTTAATTAAAAAAAAAAAACGGCTGCATATACTGTTTTGTATTACTTTTTAGATGATTTATCTCAAATTAGGGGTGAATTGTTCAAAAAATGTAGTTTTAGGTCTCAAGAGTTTAAGAAATGCGGACCTACTTTGAAGGTGTGCCAGCTGAAAGACCTAGGTCCGTTTCTTCTCAGCATTCATCTTCTGATTGGAACCCGCCTCGCCTAGTTCGGACCTGTCTTTTGAGACCTACTTTGCCGAAAGACCTTGTTCTTCCATTTTTTTCCTCCCATGGTTCCATCGTTTTTTCCATAATTCTTCTGGTTTTCAATCTACTTCGCTTCTGGAACCGTTTTCGTAGTTCGATCGGAGAGCGCTTTTCCGAGTATTTTTTTTTTTTCGCTACATACGTTTTTCAGATACATATTTTTACATTTCTTTCTCTTCCCTATGGCATTACTCCCTTAGCCCCCTGGGCCGCATAATAGTTTTAGCTTTAAAATCAGGAATGTCCATCTCGTAGTCTTAATGCGGCCTAAAGAACAGATGGAACAATAATCCAACAAGGAAGAGAAGGAGAGCAATACTTTACAATTACATTTATTTAAAGTCTCTGCGCGCCAATTACACATAAACAAAACATTACACTATTTACAAATTATACAAGGACTTCCAAACTGCCCATATTTTAACCCGCCTTAGCAGTCATGAGAAATAACGTCATAACAAGGAATAACCCGCGGTCAAGAGCCAAATGTGCTCTGAAATATTACCCATGAACCCGTGCGCTCTCATTTAGACAAGACAAGGCACCTCCTGGCGGTATCCAAATCAATTATTTCAAACAAGTACGTATTTCAGCACTCAAGCTTTTAAATCCCGTTTTACAACTAGTTCCGTACGTGCACACGTATACGCTTGATATTCGACGTACAAGATTTGCATCTTTGTTTCGAAGCAGTATTTTTATATTTCGTTCACTTCTTTTCATGAAATCCGACAAAATATGCAAATTCTCTTAATTATGAACACCAGTGTACCGTTGATGTATGTATTAGAAGGCAGTCAAATCTCGCACTGCAGGATGTAAGGAGCCCCTAAATCACGCGCGCCGAAATGCTCTTTAAAACAATGGAAAAGTCTTACCTCAATTTTTGTTTGGTAATTCTGACTGAATGAGACGTGAAATATATTTAATGATAGACAAATTAAACTAACTGAATGACTAGAATGGCTCAAACATTCACCTTTTTGTTCCTGAAAAGAAAAAAAAAATAACAAACAATTAAAAATCGATGTGGTTCAAAATAAACATTTTTTTTTTAAAAAAAAAAAATGCCGCAATGCTTATGTACAAAATTGTAAAAAAAACCAAATATTTGCGATAATTATTATATCTGCACATTTCTTTAGAGTTCATTTATTTTATTTACGAACTGCCCGATTGAATATGAGATATTTAATCACGCAAATATTTCAATAATCCAATTATTAAATTACTCTTAACTGCAAGAAGAAAAGTAGTTAGCGCTCAAATTATGCCGTTCCCTAGGTCACGATTTAAACATATCACACAAAAAAATGGACGTTAAATCACTATGCAGTTTAGTGCTTATGAGTTAAAGAGATGCTACAGACTCGTGGCGCTTTATCTCCTATCTGAGCACCCTAAATTAACAAGTCCTCACTCTACCATTGCCCAATGTGTTATTATATCCTTCAGAATCATGTTTATATGTTAAAGAATTGATGTACAAGTGCAGAAATTAAAACGAAAAAATTTAATGTTTTCTCTGCCGAGTATCGAAGAAACCGGAACACGTTTTCCGACAGAAAATTGTTCCAAATTTCACAAAAGTTTGTGATGAGGTAACGAGCATATCCGTTTATCGTGCAGTACTCTTACATTTTAGGAACATTCAAAAAATGTCCCTTTTTTTTTCTCCCAAGCATGAAATGCGTTCGATACTTTTGACCCACCCTGTATTTAAGTGTAAGTATTTGCTGTAAAATTAGGAGAATCAATCATTAAAGAATCAAGATGCAGAGAATCTTCATTAAAGTACTAGAAGTAAGTGGAGAAGATGAAGATATCCGCCGTCCAATCGGGGCAGAGCAGCTCGTATCAGTGCGTAATTAGAGGAGAGGGGGGTAGTGAGAATTTGCGCTCCCACTTTACGAAGAACCGAGAGAGTGAATTCTCATTGGTTGAGAAGGAGGAAACTCTATCGTTTATCAGAATTTCAATTTTCAGGCAGCATTGGCAGTGCAAGGTAACCGGGAAAACCTTCCCTCCTTATGTTACAGAGAATGGGGATGGAGGCCGGTAGGGTGAAAAACACCACAACCGACGTAGAATCAGAAATTAAATTAAAACAGGGTAAATAAAAAGTTCATGAGGATCTATGGAAATTTGGTTTTGTGTTATCATAATATAGTTTTCAATTTCTAGTAGAGTTTAAAAAATTTCTTACTCATAAACTTGCTAGAAAAAAAAATACGATTAATGAACATTCCTAATACAGAGTTCTCCCATTCTCCTTTCCCATTCCTAACATGGGTACATGTTGACCCCCCCCCCTCATGTTCTGCACAGCTGGTCTGCGCAAGCACGTGCTCCATTTTAAAAAACGAAACTACTTTACAAATTGAGCGACAGAGATAGCAGCAAGAAACTTACATTTTCACTTATGAGCTTTTTGACTTCTTTGGTGTATCTGTTATCGCCGGAAACGGGAGAGTTGGAATCGAAGGCGTTTTCCGCAGGAGCAAGTTGTTCCGAACCCAACTGCAAGTCCAAGTTACCGATGACATCGTAGAACACGTTCATGGTTTTAGTCAAACGTCCGGAAAAGTCAATCACCTGCATACAAGAAAGTTCAGCGTCAGAATTGTGACGTTGGCCCATTCTCGATTTTCACTTCAATAACCTCGGGGACTTCTATCGAGCTTAATTGCATAAAATTTCATTTTCTTCCGACCCAAATGAAACGTGACTTGGTAAAATGAAGGCAGAAATGAAGTGAAGTGATTTAGATTATTGAAATATGAATGATATCCAATTAATGGAAAAGGAGAAGAGAAATACAGATAAGGACTGGCCGCCCGAACATAGTTACTGAGCTTAAAGTTATTCTATTAGTTTGTGGATTGAACTAAATATCCATTAACCGCTCTATCTACGTGGTTGCCATAAAAGATAGAGCTGAAATCAACAACGTGTAGATTGGTAAAAGATTTCTTATTTCAACCATAAATTAGGACATCAGTTAATGGTCAGTTGATTTTAATGATTATTAGTCATAGTTCATGGTCATCAGTCGTTTTAAATTATTGTTAATCATAGTTAATGGTCATTAGTCGTTTTTAAATATGTCATAGTCAGTGGTCATTAGTCGCTTTTAATTATTAGTCACAGTTCATGGTCATTAGTCGTTTTCAATTATTAGTCGCAATTCATGGTCATTATCGTTTTTAATGATTGTTAGTCACAGTTAATGGTCATCAGTCGCTTTTAATTATTAGTCATAGTCAACGGTCATTAGTTGCTTTTAATTATTAGTCATAGTCAATGGTCATTAGTTGCTTTTAATTATTAGTCACAATTCATGGTCATTAGTCGCTTTTAATTATTAGTCACAGTCAATGGTCATTAGTTACTTTTTCAACGTTAGAATGAAAGTGCTGAAAGCGTCCTGTGCTCCTAGAACTCGATATGGTTCTGAGAGTTCACAGTCAAAGCGGTGCACAAAGGCCTCGAAGCAAACGTCATTCAACAAGAGTGTTATTTATTTCATTGAATGGACGGACTGTTTATCACACTGAAAACAAATAGCTACAGTAAGGAGTACATGAAAAGGATCAACAGTTAAATTACTTTAATAAAATTTCCATCATGCACACAAATAATTTATATCTCCTAAGTAACAAATTACTTCTTAACATACCTAAATAACATCATTTATATCCGACTACGAATTTGACGATTATGACACGTGATTTTTGTTTCGTTTTCTTACCTGTTTTATAACAAATTTCGTTGATAATATCAGCAAAAAAAAAAAATTTTTTTAACCGATTCTAATTCGACGGGAAAAAGGGCTAAAGAAGTGTAAATCATTCTAAAGTTCAACCTCAAGTATTTCTTAATTACTTTTAGTTTGATAAAAAAAAAAAAAAAAAATAGCGCAGATGTGGCGGTTATCGTAAGATTAATATAATTTTTAGAACAGTAACAAAATTTGGATACAATTCAAGAAAATTATTTTTTAAAAAGTATTATAATATTTGTAATTTTGTAATCGTGGAAGGCAAAACGTGACGACAAATTTCGACATCATTAAGTAAGCCAATTCAAACAACACCATCCTACAAGGTCATAATGTATGCCTTATACGTATAAGGCATACATTATATTGTTCACTCACTCCGTTTAAAACCATTTGAAGTTCCAAATGATCTTTACTGGGGTGTTGATTAAACAAAATTCAAATTTATCACAAATATCCGTGTAACTGAAATAAAATATGAGGTGGGGCTAATAAATAAAGAGACTGACGCTGTTTTAGAAAAAGTACACAGAAGCCAAACGCCATAGGCCAACAGTCGGTTAGCGTGAGCCTTCTCTTTCGAATGCGGTGCATCTCGCTTCTGCAAATAAATCCATATAGCCGTTGCCTTCGCTCGCATTAGTGTTATTTTATTTTGTTTTGCTGAAAAAATGATAAATAAGCAACGGATTATTATAAAATTTCTCATGAAACTTGGAAAAACGGCTACGGAAACATATAATTTATAGAAAGAAGAGTATGGCGATGAATGTTTAACTGAGTGGTTTAAGCGTTTTTAAAATTACCTAGGAGACGATGAAGACGATTCACGCCCGAATCACTCTCGCACGTCAAAAAACGGGTGATAATGTAGAAAAAAAAATCGGTAACATGATTCGATCTGACACTCGGTTAAGTATTTGTGCGATTTCTGAGACTGTAGAATTTCACAAGGAATCCACCCGTTTTGTCTGTCAAGAGGTTTCTAGTCAAGCATAGCATCCCAGTATAAGACCATCCGCCTTATTCTTCGGATCTTGCGCCATGCGACTTCTATCTGTTTCCTAAGGTGAAATCTGCATTAAAAGGAACACGATTTGAGTCTGTTGAAGTTGTGAAAGAGAAAGCGGCACGTGTCCTGAATGAGCTGACAGAAAAAGACTTCCAACACTTTTTCGAACAATGAAAGATTCGCGAGGAGTGTTGCAGGGATAGAGAAGGGATGCATATTGAAGGTGAGATAATAAGTATACATGTGTGACCTCAAAATAAAATGTTTTACAGCTTCAGTCTCGTCATTTAATAGCCACGCCTGGTATATAATACCTTGTTCAAGTATTCCTTTGACACTGTTTCTGGTAGGGAGCTGACGAGAGTTCTGAGGAGTGATTTTGCCTGACGCAGGTTTTCGAACAAGTAATCGAATTGTTCCAATGCGTTGATCAAGGCTCTGAAATCAAGAAATAGTAAACATTATTCATGTGAGGTGTCGTAATTCTTAAAAAAAATTAAATTATTAATGGCTGGAATCGGGGAAATGTTTTTAAAAAATTCCAGTGGTAAAATTTAAATACACATTTTTGAGGGGTGTTTAAAAATATAGAGTGGACCATAAACCTTTGGCATATTTCTAAATTTCATGTAAAATTAACTGATTTACTGACTACTAGACGGTTTGGACAACGATGCTTCCCTCGCTAAGAAGTTTAACTGTGTAAATAAAAGATAGATTCGAATTTCGTCTTCGACTGGCCAAGAAATATTATCAATCTCCCAAACAAGCGGTGGCATAGCGCAAACGATGACTCTCAGAGAACTCCTCGAGTATTTCAAAGACTTCATTTAACTCCCTCTTCTACCAACCAATGGGAAACCTCTAAATCGAAACACCTTAATTATTGTAATTCTAAATCCTTTCAAAGTCAAGTGAACGATTATTTACTCTTACACAAACTTGAGTGTCGAATAAGCCACAACTCTTCCTGTGGCTATCATTGCAAGTATAAACAAAAGAGAACGGTGGCGATTATCAGGGCTTGCGATGGGTAGTACGGAGGAATTCAGATGATATCTATCTTCATCTGCTGTTGGTGTGAGAAGACAAAGCACCCGTAAGGTGAGCTGTGTTCCGTTGGTTTTAAAACACAACAGCGGGTAGAAACTGCTTTTAAAGATATAGACCCTTAATTTACCTTCAATATGGTGTACAGTAGCAAATCGAACTTTGTGTCCAGATTGATTAAAGCGAAAATTTTATGAGCTGCGAAACGGAATAGCGAGGAACATTCCAGCCAATTGTTCTCAACCATTTAGAGTTGGACAACTGTACAAGTAAAAGGAGTTGGACTTCTCAGTGTTGTTGCACCCACCGAACTCTCCCGATCTGGCTCCCTCCGATTATGCCTTGTACTGAGAAAGAAAGGACGCTATGCGAAATCGATAACATTGTGACGGAGAATTTCAAACTGTTGTCCTAAAATGGTGCACCAACACACACATAGGATGATTCAACAACCGGAAGTTACCATCAAATGACAAATGGTTTGTGAGTATATCTAAATAGCGTAAAAAACATTCAGTTTTTGTAAATAAAATATTCTTCCCCTTGCTACTGCCTAAATAAGAATCATTTATGTAATAATATTGATAATTTCCTCCCAGAGAGTCTTGATTACGTCCCAATGGAAAGTAAAGCACATAAATATGACTGCTTCCATACTTACTCGCATCTTTTGATATTTACACTAAGTAATTAATATCAGAGTTATAACTATTATTCAAAGTGGAATTGTGATATCAGAAAATATTAAGAACCTCTGTGCTAAAAGTGTAAAATAACTAGCTCCGTTAACTTCATGTTTCGATAAGTGCTATTTAGTACTTTTTAAGATAACAAACGTTTGCTCAAATCATGCTTGTAAATCGCTAACTCTTGAGCTGGTTTAATCATTGAAATTTTCAA
>BMAW01056342.1:0-13566 GCA_019974015.1 Nephila pilipes
TTTCGTCAGAACCTTACTTCGATGTTAAACAGCATCACTCCTAGTATATTAAGGGTCATATCATTTTCTGAAGTAAGGGGGTGTAGGAAGACTTTACAAAGAAGGTAAACTAATGCGGGAAACCAACTAATCGCAACACCGTTCTCAGCAAAAAAAATGCTATACTCGAATACTTTTTTTACAACAAAAAAAATTGTCGCTGTTATATTAGACATACTTTGGCTTCTCCCGACTTGTAACAGGGAGGAATGCATTTGGTAGCTTTTTCTGGTAGTCTAAAATTGTACCGAAATAAATAAATTTCGAGATAAAATGTTATTAGATTTTCCCCAATTTCTACTAAAATACTTCCTTCGCGAAGACCTACTGCTCGAAGAGGTTAACTAGCCTACCTAAGCGGCTGACCTGTTGAATTCATCACAAAGATTCTGGATTTCTAATTCGCTGAAATTTTCACAACAGCCGCGGCACAAGACAAAAATTCGTCAACTTTCAGCCACGACTACAAATGTTCCGAAAGAATCATTGTAAACGCTGAATATTTGTTTATTAACAGACACACGCTGTAATCAAAGGGTACCCAGCATATTATCACCCATTTTCCCGGTGATTAAGTTTTGCACCTCCATAAGAAACTGAGAGAGTTTTCGATCTCCTGAGAGCAGCTCCTGTAAAAGTTATTTTAGCCGAGCCGATTAAGACTGAGAAAATTGTTCTTAAATTCTTTATTTTAAAGTTTCGTCTGTGTCTGTGGCCATGATACACTGGTTATCATAAATTAAGGAAAAATCACAAAAATAGCGATAACTCTTTCAAAAGTAAGCCAAACCGTGCAAAATTTGCATATGTTATCCACTAAGAGTAGCTGAGTAAAATTGCAATATGCAAATTAGTGACGCTGCACTCGGCTTACGTCATCTGCCTGGAGCATAAAAGTCCAAGTTTGAGAGAAAGCACACAAATTTTACTGTGATTGCGACATTGAAAATCTGAGATAGCCAATTCGTAATAATGACCTCTAGGCATCATTTGCCTGAAGAACTACGATGGAGAGCCATCGGGAGACTAGAGGCAGGGCAGAGTCAATCAGAAGTGGCCAGATGGCTAAATGTGAGTCCATCTGTGGTTCATAGACTTTGGAGGCAATTTCAAACCACAGATTCGGCATCTAGGAGGTTCAGTCAAGGACGGCCAACTGTTACGACCAGTGCCGATGACCGATATTTGACATTAAGTGCACGCAGGAATAGAACCGCTACTCCGACACATCTTAGATCCTCTCTTGCTGCAGCCACCGGAAGGTTGGTGTCAACGTCAACTGTGCGCAGAAGGCTCCACGAAGGTGGTCTGTATGCGAGACGACCAGCCATTTGCGTGCCGCTCACATCACGCCATAGGAGAGACCGTTTGCAGTGGGCCCGACAACATGTCCACTGGACGTCAGATCAATGGAGGCCTGTTCTCTTTACGGATGAGTCCAGGTTTAGTCTAGAAAGTGACAGTAGACGTTATTTGATATGGAGAGAACCTGGGACCCGTTATCATCCATCAAACATCCGTGAAAGAGATGCATACGGAAGAGGCAGTGTCTGTGTTTGGGGAGGCATATCCTTAGGAGGGCGCACAGACCTCCATGTCTTTCCAAGGGGAACCGTGAATGCTCAGGTTTATCGAGACAACATCCTTGATGCTTATGTGCGCCCGTATGCCGGGGCGATTGGTGATTGCTTCCTGTTACAGGACGATAATGCAAGACCACACAGAGCTCGCATTGTTGATGATTATCTTCAACAGGAAACAATTACGCGCATGGAGTGGCCCGCTCGATCCCCGGACTTGAATCCTATCGAGCACGTTTGGGATGCTCTAGGGAGGCGTGTATCTGCCATCAATCCGCCCCCTCAGACCCTTGCCGCGCTTGCATCTGCTTTACAAGAGCAATGGCTCTCACTTCCTATTGAACTGATAGACCGCATAATTGAAAGCATCACACATCGCTGTTTGTGCTGTATTGCTTCTAGAGGCAATCATATTCCATATTAAAGGTACTTTTTCTATTGCAAACCGATACTTCCAATTTGTTTATTTTATACATGTGCTAATTTCTATACTACTATTAATGTCTGATAATTTCTTTTTATGTTGTTTAATACCTTACTATGTGTTGTATATTGTGGGTAAGTTTCATAAAATTCCATGTGTAATTTCTTGAGTTATCGCGATTTTTGTGAATTTTCCTTAATTTATGATAACCAGTGTAGTAAAGTGGTCATGGTCGCGGGTTCGCGGCCGGCATTCTTTTAATCGAGTTGGGTTCGAGTCTTGATGCCACTAAAGACCCATCGTGTAGTGAGGCTGAAACGCATTAAATCTGTCGAGCCTCAAAGTTTTCCCTTCTGTACCGTTTGGAGACTTGGAGGGGGAGATGCCAGCTCATTTGTCGTCCTCGTCACTTGACCGATTACGAGGTCCATCGTCAATAGACTACATGTTGCTTCTAAGTGCGACGTTAATAAACAATCATTCACTCACACGTATACTTCCGTGTATGGGGGAATGCGAATAATATCTTTAGCACCCGCCATGATATTAGCATCTAAAGTTGTGGCCGTGGTAGCCTAGTGGTCATAGTCGTGGACTCGAGGCTTGCAGTTTTCGTCAAGTCGCGGATTCGAGTCTTGATGCCACTAGTTGAGGCTGATACATGCTAAATCTGTTAGAGCCCAAAGTGTCCTCCCGTCGGCGTGGTGTGGAAGTCATGAGAGGGGGCTACCAGCTCAAGTGTCGTCCTCGTCACTTGACAGAGATTCAAATGAAACCATACCAAACCTGTAATTACCAAACGAAACTTTGTCCCACCCACAGCGATGCACTTACAGTGAGCTGAAATATATATATATATATATGCGTGCATGGGCGAACTTTAGCTCTGGCTCGCTTTCCAAAATGGATGGGTCTGAATGCTACTTTTCACTTGATCGAGGTTCAAAATTACGAGGTCCGTCGCCAATAGCCCTCGTGCTGCTTGAAGGGCGATGTTAATAAAATCAATCTGCATGTGCCTGTTTACATTACTGGGAAATAATTTCTGGTTTTATTTCCCCTTCGATTGTAGTTTACTTCTGTTTTATTTCTATGTATTTTCTTTCGATAGGTGATCATGGGAGGCGGACGGCGTCATTTTATTCCAAGTAATCAAAGGGACAGGGATGGAGCACCCGGATCCAGAAACGATTCCAGAAACTTACTCGACGACTGGAGATTTTTAATGAAAAGCAACAAATACAAATCAGCATTGGTTTTCGACAACGAAGAGTTGAAAAAACTGAAAACAGACGATGTGGATTATATACTAGGCAAGTGGCATTATTAGTTTCAAAGAAGAGAAATTAGTGATCAGAGACGTTATTAATGTAACGACCTCTAGCATTCTGCAAGCAATTTACAATTACTTACGGAATTTTAACAGTACGTAACAAAATTTAAAATTACGTTTGTGCATTCGAATAGTACGTAATAAATTTTACGTACTATTCGAATGCACAAACAACGCCAACTAAACTATAACATTTATCGCAAGTACAGATTTTTTTCAACACTATTTTAGATAATAATAGATATTTCCAATATGTTAACGTGCTTTTAGTTAGAATTATTTTCATTGATAACTTTTTACACCCCTTAAACTCCCTTAATAAAGTCATTTTTTCCACAATAGGAACTTTTTTTAAATTTGGGTTGGATGGAAGAGTTAAAGCTTGTATATTTGTACAATCCATTTAACTCTCAAAAATGTATACACCCTACTGGAGTTTTTTAAAATTTAAGACGCTTCGAAAGTTAAACCATATTTACGCAAGAAATTAAAATTATTACCAGTGAATATAAAATCTGTAAATAAAACAAATGAAAGGAACGTATTTTCAACAACAAAAAGGATGATTTTCATGTTAATCTTTGACTAAGAGGGAGTTTATATTCGAAAAGGTGTGGCGTATTGATGGGACCTAACTAGGCTAGATTGATTCTTTTTGTTGTACTGCGATATAACGCTTGTAAATATTGAGGAAGGAATTTTAAAATGGAATTTATTTCTGGGAAAACAATTTTTTTCCCACTTTAAATCGTGAAAACCTGAAACTAGTTTGTGCATTTGTATCTTTACAAATACTGCTTCTCTTCAAGGTAATTCTCGAAATTGAGCTTACTCATTTTTTTTGAGATAATTGAACTAATTTTTATATCTTTTTCAGCAGCACGTATGTTTCTTTTTATTGTATTGACTGTAATAATATAAAATGTTTCTACAGGTTTGTTCCATTCCGACCACTTACCTTATGTTGCCGAAAGACCCTCTCTTAACAAAACCTATCCTACGTTACCAGAAATGACGGAAACGGCCATTAAAATTCTAAGCAAAAATCCAGAGGGATTCGTTTTGCTAGTCGAAGGTAATAATTTGAATTCCTTTCATTATTAAATGGTTAATAGTTATAGTATTTTTATTACATTGTATTTAAAATTTTCTTTTAATAATTGTATAGTTTATTTCTAGATAGCTGAGTTTGTTTCAATCAGACTTTGTATACCGTTCTATAACCTGAAATTTGTTCTTAATGAAGGAAAAACTTGATTTAGTGTGAAACTACGCTTTGTAACGTTTCGCTAGCATTTAAATCTCCTTTGAAATACAATTTCTGCTTCAAGGTTTTGGTAGAAATTAAAGTCATACGAGTATTAATAATTATGTACTTTTTATCCATTCATTAAAGCTTGTGTTTATCAAAAATATGAACGAAAAACAGGAATTTAAGACAAAGTAAGGCCAAGTAAACAATTTTTAAATAAGTGTTGTGATAATATTTACCACGGGGTTCTTAGGACATTTCAGTAATATCTTAGTTACTTTCTTAGAATGGTTAAATAAAAAGACACATTGACGCTATTTTGATGCTGCAGTTGGATTTTTGGAATGGATTCTTAAAATAGTTGCCGATTCCTGAGTGAAAATAGGATCAAAAGTAGATTGAAATAATTATTCCTTGCATTCGGTGATACATTCAGTAAATTATGTTTTTAATGTACAAATCACATAGATGCCTTAACCAAGGTGTAACGTATTTAGTTTTCGAAAAGTGTAAATAAATTGAATGCTTCTATCTATTTGATATAAAAGAGTTATTTGAATCTAAATGCACATTCTACGTAAAACCTTTCAAACCCAGAGGCTCAGATCAAACTTCGCGACCGGTAGCGTACTAGTCTTGAGTTCGAGTCCCGATTTCTCTAAAGACAGATTTGTAGAATAATGGGTGGCCACGGTAGCTTAGTAGTCATGATCGCGGACTCGCGACTATCTTTATTTTCGTTTAGTCGTGGGTTCGAGCTATGATACCACTGAACCCGCCCTGTTGTTGAACTGATGTATGTTAAATCCGTCGAGGCTCAAAGTCCTCCCTCAAGTGTGGTGTGGAAGCTAGGAGAGGAAGGGTCCAGCTCAAGTGTCATCCTCGTCACTCGACCAACGTTCAAAATTACGAGGTTCTTTCGCCTATAACCCTCGTGTTGCTTTTAATGCAACGTTGATAAAACCAACCACCACCACCGCCACCAACTAAAACCACTAAAGACCCAGGGTTGATGCACGTTAAATCTGGTAAAGGTCGCTAGTCCTCATGTTGGGGTGGAGTGGAATTTTGGTGAGTGAAGTGCCAGCTCAGGTGTCGTCCTCGTCACTTCAGCTCTCGGGTTGCTTCAGTGCGACGAAATTAAACAATCACAATCCCCTTGGGAAAGCTGATGGTGGGAGGAAATTAATTGGTGCATATCTTTCGTATGAGAGGACCAAGTAGTCGTAGGAGTAATTATGGATGGGATTATCACAAGCGCGTCAGCAACTACTGGAGAATTATCTTTAGATAACGTTCTTTATGGACGCTGAGCGACGTAAGACCCATCCGACGTCCATGGACAACAGGGAGGAAATTTAAGAAAAACTTAAATTTAAACATTATTTGAATTGACGTAAAACGTTTACATGAAAAAAACAGGTGAGATTTGGTATTAAAATGATAAATTTTTAAAGACATCGATGTAATCAGAAAGAAAGGAGTCCGATTAGGATCAGGGCACCATCAAAATCTCTACAAATCTTAGCTATTGAAAATACAACTTACTTTGCAGTTCATTCCCACTCCCATCACTTTTACATAAACAACTGAGAAAAGAAGATACAATATTTACACTGTTTTTTACTTAACATGATTTCCTCCCAAAGCAAAACTTTCTCTTTTTGTTATTAAAAATCATATTTTCTTTTTAAAAATGTGGCATAATTTTGTTTACTAACTATTGAGGGCTTTCATATTAAATTTTAAAAAAATTATGACTTTTAAAATCCTTGTTTTTCAAACGTATTCCGCGCCTCGAGGAATTGCCTTCTTTTGACGAGTACGGGCATCACGATCCTCAGACACCCTCGTCACTGTTCTTTCCCATGGGGTTTGTTTTAGGTAAACACGCATCCCCAGGATACCCAAGCAATCCTTCTCTACTTTCGACCCTCCTTTTTGTCAATTTTTAAAAATCTTTTTTCCATTTTTCTTCAAACATCTGGACTACAGTTCCATATCGTTTGACGCAGCATAGGTACATTTGGCTCTCGCTCCAGTAAACTTCACCTGCCCTCACTCACTTAGTTTTATATTTCAGATATCCGAATGACACACTTTATTGTAATGTATCTTCTTATTATTTTATTTTTAAAATTATTCAACTTTTAGATTCATATATTTATCTCTTACATCGGATATCATTATCAGCAATATTGGAAATAGTTTATTCAGCCATTTTTGAAGAATTTTATTGATCACTATTTCCGTTCCGAAATTCATGATGTGAACATCTGTATAAATTCTATTCCTACGACTGATCCTTGAAACTCGAATTCTTAAATTTGCCAAATTCTTCACTATATGATTCTTACACAACGATACATTAAGCAAAATTTTTAAAAAAATGCACTAAAATTAGAACTTTGATGAATATAATTAAACTATACAATAAGTGAAATTGTTTTAGTGAATCCTTTGTTTTAAATTTTATTGTTCACTCCACCAATTAACGTTTAATTACATGGAAATATTCCTGGGAATAAACCCCTCAAAATTCGCTTTTAGTGTACGTAAAATATCGAGAGAGTGATTCTTTCCATAAGTTGATTCTGGTGCGAAATTTTCCTTTCTTGTTCGTCTGCGTTTGGAATGTTCAGGTTATGTGGGAAAAGTCTTTCTGATTTATGTACCTTTGTGCGCTTATCTTTTGCATCATTTTCTCGAACGTTTGTTCCAATCTTTGTACGCCAATTTTTTATGCTATTTATTTAAAAGAAATTTATGTACAACAGTCACTTGCAAACAATTTATGCACCGTAGTCCATTTACTATACAAATGGAAGAACAATGTTCTGTAAGACAAGCTGATATGCTTATGGTACTTTTCTTAGTTTTATCACCTGTTTTATATTAGCTCTAATATAGTCAAATTTTTGTTTTGGTCTATTGACGGCTTTAAATCATTCTTCAATGCTGTTTTTACCCAATGCATAAGATCTAAATTCAAATTTGAATCTTAACGGAAATGATAAAAAAATCCAGTATTATTCTAAGTCCGTGGGACTGTATAAACCATTTACAAATTTATTCAAAAATATCCATAAAACTAAAGACAAAAACTTTTGACAGGTACGTCTTTTTAAACTTTCGATAGGTATGTATGGGGACAAAATACTATATATAATTTAAAGGAGAAACAATCGACCCGCTTTAATGGAAAAGCGCGGCATGTTTATATGTGGAACTCTTTACACCATACAAAATCTCAATATATTAATTTCGGGGCATTTTTCAGCCTGTAAAACGTCTTCAAATTTTGGATCTTACTCGTCAATATTAAAGGGCAAACTTGAAGAAAGTTTCGAAGAGAAAAATGTCTGTATTAAGAAAAGACCGTGGAAGCCAAGTGGTGAAAATCGAGAACTCGTGACGAAGGTTGTTTCCGTCAAGTCGTGGGTTTGAGTCCCTGATGCCACTAAAAGCCCTCCTTATATTGAAGTTGACCCACATTAAATTTTTCAAAGCCTCAAGTCCTACCGAAGGCGTGGTGTGTAACCCGTGTGGTGACCGGGTGTGAAAGAATAGTCCCACTGTAGCTCATGCATGTCGTAAGAGGCGACTAAAATGGATATTCAGTGTCTGGCGGTATAGCCGGGCACCCTACCCCTGGGGATTATATCAGGGACTTCAAGGGCTTGCCTTCTTTATATAGGTGCGGGCATCATGATCAAGAGGCACCCTTGTGATCTTCTTTCTCTTGGGGTTTACTGTCTTTTGTAAATTTAGGTGGCGTGCCTGTGGAATACTTTAGCGATCCTTCTCACTTTTCGACCCTTTTTCTTGTCAAACTTTTTATTCCTTTTCCATTTTTTTCAAACATCTAGACTACAGATGAAATCTTATTTGGCGCAGCATAGACCCATTTGGATCTTGCGCGATTAAACTCCACTTTCATTCCTTCACTGACGTGGTGTGGAAATTTGAAGCGAGGGTTTCAGCTCAGGTGTCGTTCTCAAAACTTCCGAATTGGTTCTCACGCATGTAACCTTTGGAGCGACTTCAATGCGATGTATGATATGAGAAATTCGCCTCGTTATAGAATCGTGATGTATGTATATTTGCATACATAAGAAGTGTTGTGATTTGAGGGGATGGAGGAATTGGAGAGATTTATAGGAATACTATTTATGTTTGAGTATCTGTGAGGCGATATATTGAGAGTGTATATTTGACTCAAATCCAATCATTAGAAGACTACTTGAATCAAATCCAGTGATCTGGAATCGTCTGTTCAGAATTACTCATATAATCAGAATTCTTTATTGTAACTCTGAGTTAACTACTCCATATTATTAATTTGCTTTAATACAGTTTATATTGGGTAAACATTTTGGAACTGATTCTTTCTTTTATATCTAATACATCTAACAACTTATATCATTATAACTTGCAGGACTTCAGTGACCACGGTGTCCTAATTGCCATGGTCACTAACTCGCAGCTGGCGTTGTTTTCGTGGAGTAGTAGGTTCGAGTCCTGATGTTACTAAAGGCCCGCCGTGTAGCGGGGTTGATGCATGTAAAGTCTGTTGAGGCTCCCTCTCTCTCCCGCTGCTTAGAGTGGAAGTTTGAAGAGTGAGAGGGGACAGATTGAGTGTTGTCCTCGTCACTTGATCGAGGCTCAAAATTACGAAGTCCATCGCCAATGGCCCTCATGTTGTTTCTAAGTGCGACGTCCATTAATAATCAATCAACCGAGGTCGCAGTCGGCTGGTTGGCTAGGAGAAACGTAGGATAAGAGTTCAAACTTCGTGCTTCAAAAGATCGGTATTGATGCAACGGTATTGGTGTATATCAAATCTAACGATCTCTTGAAATTCGAGTTGATGTGGAAAGTGGAATGCTAGACGCTTGACTGAGGTTTAAAACAATGTGCAAATACGATCGATAAAAGATGGATCTCGGGCATGAGATTCTATTTCCTAAAAAATTGTCTTTGGGAATTTAGGGTGTTGCTACTTGTTAAGATCAAGGTTTTAAAGTCCGCTTTCAGGTTGGGCTCAGTGTAAAAAGTTAAACCTTGTTCTCACCAAAGCTTAAAACTGCGATGGTCAGGGATGTATCCCTTTAAAAGCTTTGGAACAAGATGATCAGGAATATTAGTATTTGAACATATTTTAACTTGTCTCTTTCCGCTTGACGGATAGATTATGAATAATGGGCCCAACAAATCAATGATCAGTTTTAAAGGAGCACAATGAAGTGAAACTCTTATGGATGGAGGTTCATAAAAAATTTGCTGAATTGCTTTTGCGCTTAATCCTTTTCGAAGTGGCCACAATATTTGAGGATGTACGTTGCATTTTTTTTGTTTATCACTTGGAAACAGTGAGAATGGCGACTCTGTAAACTAGCAACCGTTTGTGAAATTCTAATTTGACTCTAATTTAAATGGAATTGACGTAATCTGAGGGTTTAATTCTTCTTGAAGCAAAATCTTTGTAATTTTTTATCATCAGAAAAATTTATAAAAAAAACAAAAAACAAATGTGACTCTTCATACGATTTAAATTACAAAACATGAAACAAAAACTTGAAACCAATGAAGGTAGAATGCTAAGTACATTTCTAAACATGAAAACTTCACTCAAATTCATGCAGTTTTGGTATTTAACCAAAGTATAATAGAATTGTACAAATGGGCGTAAACATAATTCGGCGTTTTTTTGAAACATAAGAAACGTTTCAGAAATATGTGTGTATTCAGTGGCCAATTATACTTCATTTGCTAAAGAATGGAAATGATATTTTAACGAATATTTTGTTTTCCAGGTGGTAAAATCGACGTGGCCCACCACAATAACTGGGCCATGAAGGCTCTGGAAGAAGGGGTAGAATTTGATCAGACCATCGCCAAGGCACAAGATCTGACCAAAGAGGAGGAGACTCTGATGGTCGTTACCGCTGACCACTCCCACACCTTCACAGTGGGAGGTAACTATCCTATGCGAGGAAGTAACATATTAGGTATGTACTATGGGGATACCCAGTTTCTATTTGTTAATAATAAGCTGAGTCCAGCCTATTTTCTTGCCTGCTATATTCTGCTTTTAGCATCTATACTGCTGAAGTTGTCGCTATTTATTGTGATCTCAAACTAGTCGACACTGACAGACCTCTAGTAAATTATCTATATTGACAGTACTATGGAAGATTTTAATAATTAATGTTATCTTGTCTTGTCGGAGATTTCGTATGTCGGCTATACAAGCAAGGTTTGCAATATAAAATATTGTTGGATACCTAGTCAAGTAGGTATTTTGGAAAATGAGCTAGCGGTATAAGCTACCCGATCCACATCGAACTCATTACAATTAGCAGTCCCGCTTTCTGACATTGACATAAAATGTTTCATTTTAAAAGCTGTGGCAGGAAATGTGGAATCTTACAGGCGTTTTATAAACTTCAGTGGCTGAATTTCATAATTGAAGCATTTTTCAGGAGGTAATTTTTTTCATGCAGTTTGTTACCTAAAACAGATTCTTCTCTTGTTTCATTTTTACTTTTAACCCTGTGAAGAGTAGAATATATCGCAATGAAGTTTTAAAAAATTGTTCCGATACAATGGATAAAGCTGTAAATTTTTATATTCGATTATACCATTTCCCAATTAAGAAATATTTTCTAATTCAAGCGGCTAAAGGATCCGTGTGGTGACCGGGTATGACAGAATAGTCTCACTGTAACTCATGCATATCGTAAGAGACAACTAAAATGGGTACCCAGTGCCTGGGAGTCTTTAGACCACAGTTAAATCTTGTTTGGTGCAGCATAGCCCCCTCTGGCTCTTGGACCAATAACTTTCACATTCACTCCCTCACTCACTGGGGGTATAGCCGGGCATTATGACCCCGAACCACCCTAGTGATCCTTTTCTTTCCCGTGATTTTTACTATCTTTGGTAAAAGCATCCCCGAGTTACCCTAGGGATCCTTCTCTATTTTCGACTCTCCTCCTTGTCAACCAATTTGTCTATTTCCAATTTTTTCACATCTAAACTACAGTTAAATCTCATTTCGCGCAGCATAGTCACATTTGGTCTTGCACCAATAACATTCAATCACTCACACTCATTCAAGCGGCTAAAGAGAATTTTTTCTGTAGTTACTTCAGTCAGAAATATTACTATGATTATAAATAAGGCAGAGAAAACAATACTTGGTCTTATTTTAAGATAAAAAATATAGTGTTACATGGTAGATCGTCTTTCAAATGCAAGGAAGGTCATATACATATATATAATACCATGCAAAGAATGTTCTAGAAGGCTCTTCTTTAGTCAGATGCATCAGGAAATGTCACAAAATTAGTGGTGACATTTGGTGACCAAAAATGTTTCCAAGGTCATCCCGACCTATATGATGATACTTAATGTTCTCACCTTGTCCGTAAAATGATTTTTCCAGAAAATGGTAGCTCTAAAGCTCATTAAAGTCCAAACTTTCGTGATACAATACTTATTTATATCTGAATTTTGCTTTTTTTTTCTCTTACAGGTCTCGGTGGAGTATCTGACGTCGATAACAAAACCTTTACAACTCTGGGTTATCATAACGGACCAGGATACAAGCCAAATTCACGAGAACGAAACCTGACTGAAGAGGAAGCAGGTAATTTAAATGTTTTGGAAACTTTCATTTTTCTCAGATTGCTTGTTTAAGATAAATGTATCTCATCATTCTTTTGAATTTTTTGGTCACATTTTTTATTATACTCTTTTTCGAATCTAATGGAATGCTTGACGCAATACTTGGTCTTACGGATATATTGGTCAGTAAAGAACAGTTCCTTCCTCTTTAATTAAGCAAACAGATGAGTTACAAATTGAAATTCTTTTTTCTTTGTCATTTTTCTAAATCATTACTTTAACGGGGAATAATTTTAAATAGCAATGAATTATTGTTTTACTAAAATATTTGCTTAGTGATGTGTGTGTGGAAATGCTTCATAATTTTCTTAATTATAGTAATAAAATTTTCTACTGATGCGTAAAGTAAACATTATTTGGCATGATATTGAAACCAAGGGAAATTTTTGAGCATTTCAATATATTTTTCACGAAATATTACAATACTATTATTTTGTCTTTTTAACCTTTACTAAGATAAATAAATGAATATTTTTTCGAATTTAAATGATTATTTCTTTGGTAATGTTGCGTTTTGTTCGCATGATGATCAATATGTAATTTCTATAATTTTTTTTTAAAATTACTTTCTAATAAATGTACTCAAAATAAATTTTTAAAAAACTATATATTATGTTTCTATTGTAATTTAAATTCTCAAGTAGGTTAATTAAAACCAAAAATATATTCTCTTCAAATATTTGAATCACAAATTAGATGCAATATAATATACATCACCTAAATGGTAAGTCAAAATTCATCATAAACTATCTTTTTTCTCAAAATTATAGGGTTGGGAAATGAATTGCTTTTGTTGGAATTTGACCACGTTTTTTTATGTGATTTTACACGCAGTCTTTTAATGTATTTCCTTTGTAGTTGAAAGGAAATACACGAGAGAGAGAATCCATTATATGAGGTGTGGTTATTAAATAACGAGGCTGACGCTGGTACAGAAGACTACGCATGCACCAGCGACCGAGAGCTCTGTAGCGTGATGCCTTCTCTGTCGAATGCAGCGCATCTCGCTTCTGTAAATAAATCCGTATAGCTGTAGCCTTCGTTCTCATAAGTTATCTTTTTTTTTTTTTTTTTTTTTTTTTGTTTCGCTGGAAAAATGACAAGTGAGCAACAAATTGTTGTGAAATTTCTCATGAAATTTGGGAAAACCGCTAGTGAAATTTATAATTTATTGAGAGAAGTATACGGCAATGAATGTTTATCGCGTGAATGTGTTTTTGAGTGGTTTAAGCGTTTTCAAGATCGC
>BMAW01056342.1:13666-25465 GCA_019974015.1 Nephila pilipes
AAAAAATCAGTAATCTGGTTCGTTCTAACCGTAGATTAAGTATTTGTATGATTGCTGAGACTATAGGAATTGACAAAGAAATCTGAACGGCAAATTGTTTCACAAGACAATGCCCCCACTCATTCCACATTGTCTGTTAAGAGGTTCCTAACACAATACAGCATCCCATTGTTAGACCTTATTCACCAGATCTTGAGCCTTGTGACTTCCTAAGATGAAATCTGAATTAAAAGGAAAAAGATGCGAGTCCATTGAAGCTGTGAAAGGGAAGGCACTTTTCCTGAAGGAGTTTGAGAAAAGAAAACTTCCAGCACTGTTTCGAACAATGGAAGATTCACATGGAGCGTTGTAGGGATAGAGAAAGGGTGTACATTGAAGGTGATATGACATCAAAGTAAAATGTTTCTACTGATAGAGTCTCACTATTTAATAGCTACACGTAGTATAGTCACAAAATACGAACCCGGAATTATGTGTTCAAGAATGTATCCGTTAAAGTTATGTAAGAGAATTATAAATTCCAGAGTGAATTTTACGGAATTCCAACACTTTATATTTAAAATTAGGGATGACTATGTTCCTTTTATTTGAGATTTAATAAAACATATGATTTTTAATCTACAGCCTATATTTCTTTTTGTATATGTTATTTTTACTAATTAGATTTGATTCTTTTTCAGTGAATAGCGAATTTCGTCAAGATTCTACCTTTCCCATGTTGTACGAAACCCATGGAGCCGAAGACGTTCCTGTTTATGCCAAGGGACCCTGGGCCCATTTGTTCCATGGAGTTCACGACCAGTCTTATATTCCGTACGTTATGGGATATGCAGCATGTATCGGTCCCAACCAAGATATTTGCAATGGGGCGTTGTCTATCTTCGTGTCGAAAATATCTACACTGAAATTCACTATCATTGCTCTATTAACTTATTTCAGTAGAAGAACTATGTTTTAATTAATCTCTCATTTTACTTCTCTTTATGTGTTTTTGTTCTTAACGTCATTTTTATCGAGCATGTTTCGATTAAGTTATTGATCTCAGTATAGGTAGAAAAAAATATCACAATATTGTGTTAGTCAATGGCTTCGGAACATGGAAACACATTCGTATAAGTCTATTGACGTATTCGTATAAGTTTCTTTGAATATATTTGAAAGCAAGCACAACGGAAGGAAATCTACAGATATGTGTGATTTAGTATACACTATCTATTTTTTGAAAACAATGATGAAAATATGATTTGCATTATAGCAGATTTCCTTTCTTCAAATAAAAGCTCACGATGCTGACAAAGAAAAGGAAATTTTAAAATATTAATTTAAGGAAAATTAATTATTAAAGGAATATAGTCTTTTATCTATTATACAATAAATTATGTATTTTATACTGATTATATTTATTTAATTAGTATAGATACAGAACTATTATTTACCTGTGTTGGCAAAGTGGAATTTCTAAACAATTTTCGTTATCTCTAATAAAAGATTGAAGACCAGAAGATTATGTTTTCCACTCATAATATAAGCAATAATAAAAACTTATTGAAAATAAGAGTTTTACATTGCTAAATAAAATAAAAATAATTTAAAAGGTTTGTTAACCTTTATCCGATTTTACCATTTTTGCAAAATTATTGTATACCTTACATGATCTAAGAGCTATACACATTCAGGAAATTAGAATCATTTTGGTATAATTTTAAAATACGATTTTTGAAAATCATATAAGAAATGAATATTTTGCAAAAACTAACAAAAAAATCCATTAAATACGGGAAAATAATGAATTTTACTTTGTCTTTGAATGTTAAAATATTTAACTTTTAAAATTGTAACTTAGATTTCAAATTATTGCTTTTATCTTTTGTTTCAGTAATTCATAAATAAATTTAAATACAAAAGAACGTATATTCTAGGAGATATATTTTCGATATTAAATAGTATCATATTTTCCAGATTAAATGAATTTATATTAATATTTAATGGATTATTTTTTTTTCAATGATGTTTATAATATAGCATTACAAGCACAATATCTGTTCGATTGATTTAAACATGAATGTTTGGTCTTTTTTTTTAAGTTTCGTACAATTACTTCTGTTTTTAAAGTTTTCGTAATATAATGATTGATTCTACGTGATTACAAAAGTCATAAATAAGTTATTTTTGTAATCTTTATTCCATTATAACTATTCGATCCCAAACGAATATTCTTCATATTTTATTCTGTGAAATATATTTAAGATTGTGTCACAAGTGTTTGATAAAGTTTTGAAATGATTTTAGATATGCATTGAGTTCCATTCTTAAAAAAACATATTAATATATCTGATAATAATCAATAGCAGTTTTCTAAATGCAGGAAAATTGAAAATGTTTGTGGAATGAATATTTAGTGAAATACATTATTTGAAATATTATGTTCATACTATAATATGAATTAGAATCAATACCAGATCCATTTTCCAATAATATTATTAACTGCAATGCATTTTTTATTGTCAGATGAAATGAAGAGATAATTGACTTTAAAATGTTGTTGTATTTACTATTTATAAGCCGATGTGTATTCCTCAATTTTTGAATACGGTTCGTATTTATTTAAGGCATTTATTTCAAAAATGTATTCAAACTTCAATTTATTGTTACGTTTTGCATTCATTATATTATACTCCTAGATTTTATAGATCTTGAATTGGAAGACGAAAATTCGAAATTTTTATCTTTTGAATTTTTTTTTTTTTTATCAAAACAATTTTTGTATTATAATTTTTTCCTGTGTATTTCGCTTAACAAAGTAAAATATATCTAGAAATTTGTTAAAAAATATTGTATTACTTATCGTTTCGTTTTCTGAAACTAGTTTTGCATTTCATAAAAGATGCAAAAGTTTGTTGTACTAATTATATGTTAATTTTTATCTCTTTTATATGAAATCTATATTTAAATGTTTTAAGCTGATTAAAAATTATACTTGAAAGTTTTGAGTGTTTTTATTTATTTTAGCCAATTCATGAACTGACACACATATAAAACTTTTTAAAATAATTGATTTAAAGATATTTTTCAGCAATTTATTTGTTAAAAATACACAATCTATAGTTTATTTTCAGACTAAAAGGTGCTAAATTTAATATAAATTTTAAAGTTATTGAAACACATTGCACTGGATGAAGTTTCTCCGGATAGTTTTAATTTCCAAATTATAAAGATATTTTTAAAAATCAAAACGTATTAAAAGCTAAACGTATTTTATAAAAAATGACAAATGTATTCCATAAAACGTGTCTTTGAGAGGGTACCTGCTTTTCTTTGCACTTATTATTCTATAGATTTCCAGAAGGTTTGATAATAAATATTCTAATGTTGCTGTACATTAAAGCTTTTCTGTCTCTTGAATTGTAAAAAAAAAAGTATGATTTTCTGACTCCATATACGCAAGCGCCAACTGACTCCTTGAAATGCAAAAATTAGAACGAGAAAGATTATTAGGGGGAAATTGATATAGCCACTTTTTAAAGAAATGTTTACATTTATCAATTTTGAATTTGATTACATTGAAAATTTCAGTTTTAGAAGTGGGCACAAAATAAATGATACATTCAGGACTTAAACAACTCAAAAATACAAATATTTAGAAGAAAATAATTTAATGCAATAATTTTCCTTTTGTTTTAATGATATGATTATGCTCATAAAGTAATTATTTTAATATTGCTTGTAAACATACAATTCTTACATTTAATTTAATTGGTTTTAAGCATCAAATCATAACATCGTAAAGCTATTTTTTTTAACCGTGAATAATTCTTGACAGAAAAATAAATCCCTCAAAACAATATTTATAAGCATAATATCATGAATATATTTTCTTTTTGTGCCTACTCTCCACATCATTCAATTTCTACCAATTGTATACTATTCAAAGCTAAATTCATGTGACTCTAAAATGTTAACAAGCCATAGTGTTTACTTAAAAAAAAATTCGGTGCTGACGGTCTTTTTCCCAATTTAACAATCATTATCAACGATCGTTTATATTCTAATTAATAACATACACTAAGTTTTTTTTTAAATAAATTTATTTAAAAATATACAAAAATGTAGAAGAGAGTACAATTAAAAGTTCTTACACGAAAATGACAGAGTGAATTTCTGAAAAGTTTAAGAAATCATTCATATAATTGAACAAAGGTTTGGAAAGAAATTTCTGAAATACCATCTCTACATTTTTTTTTTTTTTTGTATTTGTATTTAGATTTTAACTATTTTATGCAAAATATTGTTCTGTAACTATTCCATAAAAACATTTAGAATTTATTATATATTGTTCGTAAAATTTAAATTAAACACTGTAACATTTTTGGACTCCCTAAGACTTTTTAAATATGTATATTTGTTTACAATTTTTTCCCCCAAGTGCTTGAAAACATATATAAAACCTATGTATGGGTTTCTTTCTGCTAAAATTACTTAATTTGTTATAATTTTTATTATTAAGCATATTCAAAATTCTGTACATAAACTAATTTTGACTTAAAAAATTACTACGTATTTTACAGCTAAATACATTCTAAGTTCAGCATGACTTGTATTTCAGAACATTCATTAAAAAAAAAAAAACTTCGTACTCCTTCTTAAATCGGTCAAAACACCCCAATGGAAAAAGTTCGGGGACGATCTGAAAAGTGGATGTGGTAGTATTGTTTATTCTGTCATGTGTCAAAAATGGTTAAGTAACTTAATGAAAAAGTACAGATACAGCTCTGGAATTTGACAGATACATTTAAATATTTTGAGGATTTTTGTGGTATATCACTTTAAAATTCACTGTCTTTAAGTGATCTTATTTGCAATTCCGTAAAAATATTTTATTTTTCAAAAAGAAGTTAGGTTGTCCAAATTAAATAAATTCGCATATTTATTAAAAGTATGAAAAAAAAATCGCAATTAATACATTTTTACTGTCATAAGTTAATTATGTATCATTTCCCCGTTTCTTGTTTCCTCCTTGATAAAATTCCGATATTTTCCTTTGCATTCACACGATTAGAACATTTTTTTTATATACCAGTGACATACTTGAGACTATAACTAAACTACGGCACCCTTAAAATACAATAAAGAGCTTGATAAACGAGCTTTCAAATTACTAAACGATCAAATTACTAAATTATGTTATTCAAGGACAATAAAACTAAACCAAAGCAAATTTATTCATTAAAAAATTATAAATAATGAACGTATAAAGCATTATAAAAATATATGAATCACACCATCTTAATCATTAACATTTATTGTAAATATATGCATCAATTAATTTGAAATGGAAATAATTTTAATATGCGTTCACTTATTGTATTTGGTTTTTCTAAAAATAATTAATACTCTGAAATTTTTAATACTATAAATATAATCTCTCGCAACACATCGACACGCTATGGCAAGCTGGTTGAAAACTAAAAATCACACATTAATCAGGAAAATAAGTGTAAACGTTTTATTCTTTGCACCTGCTGCTAGGAGTACTTATATTATTTTCTAGAATCATTTGAAGTTGCTTTATGTAGTCGATGGCATGTCGCAGAGTTTCTACTTTGCTTTGCCGTCGTTTTATTAGCGCACTTCGAGGTAAATGATTGCGCAATCTAGAAAATCCGTCGTTGACACTTCGAACTCGTTGTCTCTCTCGTTCATTCCTCTTGCACATGAAAGACGTCTCCAGCCACAACTGATAATTCGATACTGGAACGAGATCAGGAACTGGGATTCTGCATCGAACTGAAAAGGGATCGTCTTTATTTGTAGTGGTATAGCTGCTTTCACAGCGACTCGTTGAGTCGTCGTTCGCGAATTGAGAAACAGTTCTAGAGTTGTGTGGTAGAGAATTATGATGGTGCAGTAATTTTTGTTGAGTTCTTTGGTTGGTTTGAAGATCGTCTGAAGAATAGGTTTCGGAGAAAAAAGATTCAGTGTTTGAATCGTCGTGATTCAAGGGATACCAGTTTCCAGAAGGGATGTATTGATCTTCGAATTCGAAGCTATTTTCGTGGAAAAATGTATCCATTTCTCTCTTTTTTTTTTTAATTCTGAAAAAAAAAAATGGGAAGGTTATTAAAGTTAGAAAAGAGATTAGTAAGAGAGATAAAAACATCAATAACATTCTAGAGTCTGTTTCAGACTTTTGACCGAAAAGGCGAGTTTATACTAGTATGTGTATTATGGATCCAATTCCTACGTAACAAAATGGTAAAAAAAAAAAAAAATGAAAGAAAAGTCCTTATTCATAAAGTAATTAATTAAAAAAAAAGCATGAACAAAATTAATCAAATTTCATTTTATATAATCAAAAATAAACAAAATAAATTTATATACTTTTTAAAATTCATGAAATAAAGAGTTGTTTACTCTTTTGGCGGTCAGTGGTTTTTCAACCTTGTGGAGGGAGAGAGTGTCGATTGGCCTTGATGCGGCAGTGTTGTTTCGTTTGTGCCAAAGGAAAGTTGACCGGTCGCTTTTTTGTCATGCCTATGCACGTTAAATATGTCGGGGTCCAAAGTCCTCCCGTGGGCGTGGTATGGAAGTTAGGAGAGGGGGTGCCAGTTCAGGTGTCGTCCTCGTCATTTGAACGAGGTTCAAAATTATGAGGTCCATCGCCAATAACCTTCGTGTTTCTTGTGCGACGTTAATAAAAACTAAACTCTCAACATATTTAATGTACATCAGCCCCACTACATGACGGATCATTAGTTGCATCAGGGCTAGAACCCATGTGTAGATGGAAACAACGGCGTCTACGAGTACGTAATTTTTAGGATGGGGTATCGACTCAGATGTCGACCTTATCATTTGACCATAGCTCAAAATTACGAGGTTCATCGTCGAGAGCCCTCGTGTTACTTCTAAGTGCTAAGTTAATAAACACAATCCATCGACCAAGCATAACAATTCTGCTTCGGATTCCGGGATACTCAAAATTTTTTTGGAATAAAATTTTTTTTTGGAATAATTAGCGGAGTCTAATGTATTTATCGACTGGATTGCCCCAGAATGCATTAATAACCAAATTTTTAATTGCAGTAGGAAAAGAACTAACGAAAATTTTCTTCAAGCAAGTATTTCGAAATATTAGAAAACATCCCAATCACAGACATAAAATCCAATTGAACCAGAAACAGAAAAAATGAAATATTAAAACTCAAATCGTCTGCAAAATGATCATATATACCGGGCTTTTGCACAAATTCAATTTAATTGATAATGCAAAGTGTAATATTTGTAACCGTATCAATGATTTTGAACATATATAATAAATACGCGTCTCATAGAAATCACCTCTGGAATATAACCTCAAGATAGACCCAACGCACAATGTTATTTTCAAAGAAATTTTGAAAAAAAAAAAAAAAAAAAAAAAAACAGTGGCTAATAAACAAGTATTCAGAACAATCTTGCAGAAGGTGAAATATTTTGATATGTACTGAACGAAAAGAACATTTTAAGGTATCCGTACACCTTCGGAGAAAAGTTTTTGAAATACATTGATATTTGCTATCAAATATTTTTTAATGCTAAAAGGTAATCTAAAACTATGAAAAAACATTTAATAATCTGCTTTTAATTCAAAAAAAATATTTTGGAATTGAAAACATAGTGAAAATAGTACATAAATTGATTATCAGAATAACGCTCATAACTCAAAAGTAAACAAAAACATCGTTATTCCGTAAATTTTATCTTATTCATCATAACAATTTTTGGGGCTGGTATTACCTTCATGATGAAAATCATATTACTACAGTTTTTATTGCGTTTCGAATCAAATAAGAATGAAAAAAAAAGATATAGCAATTCTTGGTTTACACCTTTGTTACTAAAAACATATCAATTTTATAATCATGAAAGTAGTAGGGGGCTCTTAAAAACTATATAAGGAAGATTCTTGCGAAATTTAAATTAATTTGGTTCATAACTGTTTCTGATATCTACGTTGCCACATGTGAATATGTCGAGGAAACTCATTTTGAGAAAAATCAAAAACAAACTTTCAAATGCAATTAAAAATTAGCCACCGAGTGAAATTCAAATCCCTGTAACTTAAGTTCTAAGTAAGGTATAAGCAGAATGCAAACACTATCAGAAATAAAAAAAAGTGTAAATTTTAAACTGACATTAAAATTAGAAAATCGAAAATTTTGACAAAAATGACGCTTTAAAGGTGTACGGATACCTTAAAGGGGATTTTAGTCTTTGTTGCTCTATATCCCATAAAACCAATCAATCAAAAAATCAACTAAGCATCAGTTGGGAGAATTTCGTAGCCTTAGAAATGTCGTTAACTTTTATTTTTTTATTGGTGTATTTTTGGGGTCGGAAATACGGATGGTCGTAAATTGTTGTTAAGTCGAGAAAATCGGCATTCGAAATTTATACAGAAAAAGAGGGGTAATTTCCTTTCTACATACAGAGGGGGAAAGTGAGCAGATTTCAATATGATTGAAAACTTCCCCTAGCAATTTTTAAATTAAAGACCCAAAGTATTTCAATAAAACTTCCGGTGATTACAAGCTCAGGTGTTTCAATAAAGTATTTGGAATACCATTGTAAAAAGGTTTTTGTACCGAGGTTAGCATGATGTAACACCTGCTTCTCTTGACAAGACGACTTACTGGATATTGTACAGGAAGAAATACACATGCCCATCATTCTTAACGCATCGCCGAGTTTTGCACGTGTCCGTGGCTTGGACCGTTATCAGCACACTATCTGACAATCGCAATTATTTGGCTTCTGCGTGCATGCGACCGGTATTACCTCGGATAATGTTTGGGACAAGTGAGTAAATGTTGTTGAATTTCATTTGTCTGGTTAATGTACTCGGTTGTATCTTAGAGTAAAACAAATAATTGCGTGATGGTCTATAGTAAGACAATATTGCAAAGCTTTCTGAGTGAAGACAAAAAGAATAAGGTCTTGAAGAATAAAATAACGTCGTAGCGAATAAAAAAGTACCTATTTTTTTTAAAAAAAAAAGAAATTACTTTGTTGTCCACGGGATTTTTCCTGTTGACTACGAACCTATTATTGCAAAAATTTCTATTAATTCTCTACATCTATTCTTTGCATTTAAATTAAAAAAAATAATATAAAAATGAAATTGGCTCTGCTGTATTCATTTTAACTTGTGTTAACGTCTTTTTCCTTGATAAGTTTTCGAAAAAGTTAAATTATTCATAATGAATATTAATTAGCGTAAAGTAAGCGTATTTCCGAGCCACAGGCTCCACAAAAGCAATTACTGTCAAGCAGAGAAATTACTTTCTTCATATTCCTAATGCATTTTTGTTTTCACAAGTAAAGCATTCTAAAGTACAAAAACGTTACCAATGTCGGCAACAAAAAGAATAAAAACAGATGATTCTGTCATAAAAATTAATTACTGAAGTAAACATTGAAAAAACAAATAAGAGCAAACGATAAATGATTAAAGTAGATAATTATATTATGTGCGGATGTTAAAATAAAAGCAGACGGTAAAATATTGAATTAAATATACTTCAGGAATGTCAATATTCTTTAAGCAAACCGCATGTAATTATTATAAGTATAATGTATTATAACGTCAATCTTTTGAACCAAACATCATGCATTCTCTATTTTACGCCCACGCAATTTTGTAGACACCCTTTTCTCTAAACAACATGTTTACACATACTAATTAAATGTTTCATACATTACTTTATAACTGCTAAGGAGTACAGATATTTCTTTCGGAATAATTTATGATAGACAGCATATTTAAATAAATGATTCTAGGTACATGTACAGTAAATGCGTCGTGTACTTTAAATTCATACAAAATTGTATAGATTTAAACAGTACATGAAAAAAAATATTTCTTTGGGGATTTTTAAGTAGTCACGAAAAGTAATCGTTCTTGCGTAAGTACGAAAAGGTTTGAGTCCCTTAGTATCAAAGATGCCAGACGTCCAACAATAACTAAGTTGTTCCACTAAAAATATCATAAGAGGTGATGGAGGCTATTTATGGAACATAATTCTTTACTTACATGAAATTCGGGCTCAATCAGTTAACTACATGCTAATTAATCTGGTTAAATTAGATGGATGACAAGCTTTAGGGTGATTAAACGCTTGTGTTTACTATGTCAGAATAAAGTTCAAAAAAGAACAATTAGTGCAATGAATTTTAGTCCAATGACGAGTACTTGGCCTAGAGATAAAAATAGGTTTATTCAAACAGTTTAGAAGCCAAATTGACGTTAAAATAGAATTTTAGAATGAATTTCCAAGAGCTCCAATTGAAATTTTTTTTTTTTAACCATTCTTAACACGATGGCGCGAGAGAGACGTCATATATTTTACTTTAACCCTCCCTTTCTCTTATTTAATTCTTAACTTAAACTTAACTCTTAACATAAAGCTTTACTTAAATTCAATTAATTTTATAACATAATGCCAACACACAGAGATGTACCCCCAGTAGCGCAAGGCGTCAACAAATAACGTACGTCCTGTACAACTGATTGTGCACGTCGTTGTGTAAGTATTAATGAAATAAAATCAAGTAATAAATATTGAATAATCTCAGGGTAAATATATATAATATAACTAACTAACTTATTTCTGTTGTTTTTATCTAACGATCATTTTGATATTTAGACCAGTGTTTATTTATTAGATACATTTTTAAATGGTCATAATGGAATTTTTAGAATTAAAAAGGACACGTCACAATTGTTAATTGTGAGAATATTTTCTGGAGAAAAATTTAAACATTTCTTTTCTTTCCATTTTTGGTCTTCTAGACCTAATTTGAAATCTGGCAATATTGCTGAATGTGGAGGGATGCTGGGATGTTGAATGCTGATTGGAATACATTCGATATATTTCATGTATGAGTTTCACAGACTATTGAGGAAAACTTTAGAGATTTTGTCCTATCCTTGTCTCAAGGCGATTTTGTGCTCTTCATGAAGGATATCCTCGAGTTATATGTCAACCGACAAGTTCTTCGAATATGCAGCTTAATAGACGCGTAAAATTTCTACCCCTTATCTAGTCTCGGATACTGCAACTATCTGAGTGGGAGTACCCTACCATCAATAAATAGAAAGTCTGAGCTCCCTGTACTAAGATAAAGATATTACCTACTTCATTACTCCTAGACCAGAAAGAATAAGTTCTATGGACTTTCTGGTGATGGAATCTCGTTCCTTTCCATCTCAATACTCTTAAGTATAGAATTACTTTTTATGGTACATCGAGATTCGTCACTCTGGATTAATCCTACGTTATCATTAATCCTACGTTATCATTAATCCTACGTTATCTTTAATACTACATTATGATGACGTGCTTGCAAAGGAATAGATTCTCAACAGGTTTCCGGGCATATAAGCCCACATGATTTAATCATAGACAGACAGTTTTGAAAGATTTGGTATCTCGCCTTTGAAGTTTGAATGGCTATTTGGTAAAAAGTAAGATTTGAGAGTCCTTTTTATTACTTGGGGTGCACGTAAATTGTCTTGACAGCTTCTTCAATGACTCCCAGTACTTTTTCCACTTGCAGCAATTTTTTAAACCGTGAGATAACATTTTCCGACACGCCTGTTAACATGATAATTTAAATTTCCCCATTGTCAGTTGGTCGACGAACTATCATACGAACTGGAGTAATTGTGACGTTGATTTCCTACTGTACCGTTTGAAGGATAATTAAAGCTATTAAGATAAACTCTAGGAAAAAGTATTGACTTTAAGTTGCTATGTA
>BMAW01056343.1:0-15819 GCA_019974015.1 Nephila pilipes
GCGACGTTAATAAAAACTAAACTAAACTAAACTCAATAGATATCAAAGTATTTCACCTTCTGTAAGATGTTCTGAATACTTGTATACTAGCTATCACAGCGTCCAAAAGTACTTTGGATATAATGTTTTACCGCGGATTTATCTTGAGTATCATCCAGAGGTAATGTGCCGGTTGATATCTTACGGGGCAATCCAGCCGATGGACTCCGTCACCGATTTTGCGAGACTGTCCACCTGACCATTCCAAAAAATTTCCGAATGTCGCAGAATCTAAAGCAGTATCGTTTGATTATGAAAATGCAATTGTATGAATATTTTTCTGGCTATGAATAACTTTTGGGTATTTAATATTATAATTTTTAAGTGCATATAGCACATAGTAGCTATCGGACAATATTAGTATGTTTTTATTTAATTGTGTTAGACCGTCTAAGGCTTGTTTCTGCTGTAAATATACTCGTAAGGTTATTGTGATTAATGTTGTAGGCAAACGGGGTATTTTTCGTGATGTCTGCCTACAATATATGTTATGATTTAGTTTTTTTTTGGAGCATCCACAGCTGTTATGAAAACTCTCGGATAATAATGTTCATTATTTCGCAATAAGTAATCAATCAAAAGAGTCAGTTAACCAAATCTGTAAAGTATATTTACCCCATCTAAGAATAACCGAAATCAAACTTAATTAAATATATTGAGCGGAAACTAACAAGTGTCTTAAAAAAAGATTACAAATGATATTTCTACATACCTCAAAAACAGCAAAACCGAATCAGACTTAGGAATACACTTAGAAGACCAATTTCACTCTCAATGCCAGGTTCTCAATTCAAATAACGTCACAAAAAAGCCGAAAAGATCAGTTGAAGAGGGAAACTCGTGAGAACACATTTACAAATTTTCATGCTATAATTACCAATTTGATTAAAATAATTATAATTTGTAATTATAGAATAGTCAATGCATGTAATGATACAACTAAAATGATATAACAAATTTAACTCTAAATAATCAATTAAAAATAGAATTAGATATCAGAAATAAATAATTAAATTAGTTAAATACAACGGATGATTTAATTATGCGTAATTTTAATTATTATTTTATTACCAAATATTAAAAATGGACGTTACTCAAAATTATTATTATTATTATTCTAGAATGTTTTCCTTTGAGAGTTAAGAGGAGAAAAATGCATGCATCGAAAGTTTCTCTTCGTGAAATTCGTGGCAAATCATACTTTTTTTTGAGTATGTTACTTAAGAAAAATGTAATGTTTTGGTTGAATTTTTATTTTTAAATTATTTATCAGATTTGATGCGCATATTAACTCATTGGAAAATTTAGAAGAGATAGATAACATTTTTTTTTTCTTGTTCCTCGAAACTAAAGTAAAATAGTTACCTCATTTTAAATAATTTAAATTGTAAGAAGTTTAAAATTTTAAGGACATTATAACAGTAAAACTTTTAAGGATGGAATAGATATTTGTAACTTTCTCCCTATTTTCATTAAAAAACACAATCGTATTATAATTATTATTTACAAGTTTTAAGTTTATAATTTGTTTAGATTTGCATAACAAATAATATTCTCCAAGTGATTTCTCACTTCGCAAACTTGCTTCATCCGAAATAACAAGGAATCTCGTTCCGGATTAGGCTTAGTTCTATTTAAGTACATTATAATCTCAATTTACTTCGGAAAAAAGTTGAATGTAATATTTCTTACTTTTTAATAAGTTCTTTCATCTCCATAATAGGAAAAATAAAATTATATTTTCAAGAAAAATGTTTTGTGCGTATCAATAATTTTGAGCTGTAATGAAATTTTTCACCCAAACTAACAATAGGTCATTTGCGATGAAAACTGTAATGCATAGCAAGAATTTTTTTTTTTTCCTTATTTATAAAATTTAGCCAAATTTTTTTTTTCTTGAAATGTGAATATTACATAGAATTAATCAATAAACAATTATTGAGGAATACAGAGATACAGAGATATTCAACATGAATGATCTGATTTCAGCATTCCAAATTTTCAAAAATAAACGACGCATAATGATAAGTAATACTCGAAAACAAAGGGAAAATAAGGAGGTTTCATATTGTGAACAATAGATGGTCCTGATGTGTTCTTTGTGAAGCTATTTCTCGAAAGCTGTTTTAGAAGCTTTCACGGGGCTGCCTCGTAATTGGATTGCTCGTAGTGGAACCAGATGACTTGATGTTACACAGCTGGCCACCTAAGGTCCTTACAGTCCATGTGATTTCCTTCTTTGGGGGTTGTAAGAGATAAAGTGCATGCGACACAATTACCCACAAATTTATGCGAACTTAACCAACATATTTCTGCTGTTGTACATTCAATTACTACTGACATTTTACAACGAGTTTAGCAGGAATTTACAAATCGGATTGACATTATACGTGTAACTAAATGTATGAAGTTATATCAAACACATACTTGTAAAAAATAATTCCATATTTTCCCTTTGCATTCAGGTATTATCAATAGTTCTGTGTTGTTGTTTTATTAATGAAAATATAGCATTTTGAAATCGGATGGTTCATTTTGAATTACCCTGTATTACAATGCAGTTGTTGTTGTTGTTGTATTTTAAAAAAAAGATTATCATTACTTTCGTCACACAACCTTATTCTTATTATAGTAAAATTAAGTTCTATAGTTTAGAATGCTTTTCAAACTTTGTATTTGTAAAAACTTAATTGTATTGTTCATTAAAAATTATTAGTATTACATTATAAATTAGTAAAATTGTACTGTTACTTTGAATAAGAATTCTTTTTTTTTTAATTTACGTAATACGTAAATTAAAACCTTAAAATATGTAAATTAAACTTTAAAAATATTTAAGGATTTCCCAGGAAGAGAGAATTTTCCAACACATTTAAATTAGTTAAAGTTTTAAAAGAATCCCTTTTGTGGAATTTTAACCAATTTTTAGTATATTACTTAAATAAAATGTGATAGTCATTTTGAAATTGGCGTGCGTTAAGTTTGGCCTTGAATTTAATGAAGAAAAAAAACATTAAAATTTTCTAGTAAAATTTTGAATGCCTCAATTTTTTTTCTCTCTCTCTTTTTAAGTAGAAGTTTCCAATCCCAAACACCAATTGTGTTATTCAAACATTTGTATGTATTCAGTTCTAATTGTAAATTTCATTTTTTTTTTATTTTACTTGGCACGTATTCCTAATTAAAAAAATAAAAGTATCAAGTGAAGCAAAATCGGTTCTAAAATTCAATTTTCTGTGTTACTAGATATAATCTACCATGTATCCAAAAATTGCTGCTATGTCGAAGTTTCATTGTACAAGTGAGAACAGCGAAGCTCGTTTAAATACAAATCTGACAGGGCAGTCAAAAAAACTCAGCCATAGCTCCCTAAATTTGATTATTTCTTATCCAAACATCAATGGCTGTAAATTACGTGCGACATCCGCAATATCAAAAGCCTACTGTACATGACGGATGTCTCAATCGCCACAGTTGATGGATTGGGCAATTCGTCTTGTGCTGCCATCCTGACAAGAGAACTTTCAAAACCATTCAATGACGCAACTAGACCAGCAGATGGAGTTTAGTTGAAAGGGGGAGAAGCAATGAAATACAAAGTTCGACCTTATCCCCTTTCTGAGTCCCCCTATGAAAGAAACACACTTTTTTTTTTTTCAGATACTTAAAAAAACATTTGGAACAAGTGTTTCGAATTGTTCGTTTGTGTGGTTGTAATTCGAAAGACCAACTTTGTGGCTTTGCAATATTTGTTCCGTTTTTTAACCCTCGTTTTAGTTGTCGAAGGGCAGCAGAATTAATGGTTTTGGAAACGGTTGGATATAAACGGGCGTGTAACATGGAACAGAAACCGACGATCAAAATATTTCGTTCGTTATAATAAATTGATATTTTGAACAGAACGTCATTTGTTGGTATCTTCGAGAATTATTTTGTCACGGGAAAGAAAAAAAACATGAAACAAAATTGCATTTTAATGAGCTTTATACCATTTTTAGCCACCATATAATTTTTTTAAAACATTCGAAAATGAGCAGTTTTATTTTTCTGTTTGATTTAATAAATATGTATTAATACAAAAAAATAATAAGATATGAAAAACAGACTACTGCAACAAATAATTGATTTATCAGATAATGATTGTTAATTTTCAAGAGAAATGTTAAATATTTATCAGAAACCATACATATATATGGGAAGTTCTTCAAATCCAACCGGTATGCAAAAGGAAATTTAGATTGCACTTATTCTTTTCTACTTACTTCATTTTTCAATGCTAAAAGGGTATTTTTCTAAGTAACTATCATGATATCAAATTATAGGGTTTGCAGTAGCCTAGGGGTCATGGTAGAGAACTCACAGACGGAGTTGTTTCTATCGAGTGGTTTGAATCTCTCGACAAATTTTTATACCTTTATCGAAATTCTGTTTCTTACTAGTAAAGAATTTTCTACTAAAAACTAGTTTCCCAACATTCAATTTTTAGTGGATCTAAAAGAGAGAGAAGAAATTTTACTTAAAATAAAATTAAGTAATTTAATTGTTTAGGCGAAAAGGTTTCAATGCAACTAAAATTAATTACAATGAATTTACACATCGTGAGATCATTTTTCTATCCTTTTTTCCCCTTCTATAAAAAGATATTTAAGACAGTTTTTGCCGAACATTCGTAAGATATTTTCTGATGGAAAAAAATGTCCTTAATAAGTCCTTATTAAATATCCTTACAAAAAAAATTCGTATGGATTTATGACATCTTTCTCTATGTTCAAAACATTTATCATCCTAAGTCATTATTATACGAATGCATTATATAATGATGTATTCAAAAAATATATATTTTTTTTAAATGTTTTATAAATTTACCGTTCTTTTTATTTTCAAAGGGTAAAATTAAACATCAGATGGAATATGTTTTGCACTGGAAAAAATAAATTTATTAAAGTACAAGTGAAAATGTATGGTTCTCTGTAGGACAAAGAAGTCAGAATGCAATAATCTTAATTTCTTATTTTGAAAAATTATGCCAAGCTCATATCCTTATATTAAACATTAGGCGAAAATAGCCTTAAAATAATTTGTATAGTTTTCTACAAAGGTAATCATTCACCTGTTTTCTCTTCATTGTTATTGATTATTATACTATGTTTCTATGGAATAAGGTAATATAACTGATTTTTAACAGTCACACAAAGAGGCAGAAAATACTAATACAGGAATCGTTTCTTTAAGTAGTGTAAATCTATTGGGAAAAAAAAGGAAGTATTGGTAGCTTTTGTGATATATATATATATATATATATAAATGCCACAAAAATTTATTTTTTTTATGAATTAATAAAGATAATTTTATTTTGTCAATATATAGCAATTGATTTAAAAATAAACCCTTAGATATATCAATACTAAGAAAAGAAATGGATAATACACCAAACAACAAAAAAAGCACCGCTTCATATACTTCTTCATCAGATTGGAGAATGAAGGAAATGAGTTTTTTTTTTTTTTAATTAAAATATTTTACATCTTAAAACCAAGAGATATATAATAAGTTATAAGTTTTAATGTAAAAGGAAAAATGAAAGGGAGAAATATATAAAAGCTTTCATTTCAAAAGCTTTGGTACGCACAGTAAAAAATGCTTCAGTAACAGCATCGCCGTTACTTCGATAAAAAGTTCTTTCAAAAAATTTATTCGAAACGAGATTGCGAATTGAGTTTATTTGCCTTTTAAAAATATTTTCTAATTCTATTGATGTGATCTATAGAACACTAAAGTTGAATAATCTGTAAAACAGATTTTACCGCACCATTTACTTCGTCGTTTTTATTTGACCATTTTGGTATTAAGTTATAAAAATAATTTCAGTACGCGACAATTTGAATACACGTGCTATCGAAAACAAATAGCCTCTGCACACGCGACGGATAGGTGGAAGTCCATATTCCACAGCCAATCAGTGGCCATCGATCTCCAGACTTGACTAATGGAAATCGTCCTCGTGAATGACGCAGATACTGGCAGAGCAAATAGAGAAAAGCCATAACAACTACCCAGCTTTCCCACTAATTTGCTCTCTGCGGAAAGGAGCGACTGTCCTATTTTTTTATTACCAGGGGGAGTTTCAAAAACTTCATTTATGAAGATATATTTTACTGTAGATATAAAACATTAACTCTATTTAAAGAGATTCGGTACCCTAAAAGTGACCAAAACACATTATTATCATTGTAGTATAATATTCTTTGAGTTATTATCTTTGATAGATATATTACTGGTGTATGTATCAGAACTAGAAATTGGAAGAAGTGAAATTGAAAAATATAAACAAACAAATTTTGGGAGTCGTTTTTTATGCCCTTTTTTAAAAATCAAAAATGTTTTGAAAACTAATTTTATTTTGTTTCAATTGCACTTGTAGCATTTTAATGTTCTTTTTAGTGACTAAAACTTTCATTACGAATGATTTGTTGACATCCTGCCTTTTGTTAGTTGAGTATTTATCGTGAGTATTCTAATTACGTTTTGTATCAACAATTTCATAATTTGGGTTCTTATTTAACATATATTTCCATACAAATATAACATTTTGATATTATTTGAAGCAAAAAAAAAAATTTTTTAATGGTTTGTTTTTTATTATTATATAATTTTTTAACATTTTTTATCAGTTAAGAGCAATTTATACTCCGAAAGAAGTGTTTTTTTTTAAAAAGTTAGTTGATGCAAATAATAATTGTTTTTTCATAACGGTATCTCTTAGTTTGCCTTTTAAATTTATCAAAGCATTAAAAATACTACTCCTACCACAAATATTTCCATATTCAATTCCGTTCCCCCCCCCCGTGTGTAATATACAAGTACAATGCATGTAACAGAATTAAGAATCAATTTTGCAGTAAAATGCATATTTTTTAAAAACAAATTTAAATGTTTCAGATATCGGTGTTTTTGCTCAATTTTAGAATACATACTAACAACTTATTTTTTCCCTCCAAAATTAAATAAGTTATCAAGAAATCGATCCTTAAAGTTGTTAGAAACATCATTCAGAATATAACAAAAATATTTCATAGTAACATATTAATAAATACAGAAACAGAGTTTCTAAATTTTCAAAAACTAAACTTTGAAAATTGTATCAACAGTGTAGCCAAATTTTCATCTGAAATCATTTTCTTGAACAGAAAAAATACATGAATGCTAAAATTGTTATTAAAATGAGTAAGTAGAGAAAATTTTCAATGTGTACCGATTCACCTTAAAAAAAAAGGAAAGAAAAAAAAAATAATAAAACATCTTTATTTTTTTACACAATTAACTTAAAAGTTTTCATGATAAATTAATAAATAAGAACGAAAAATGTAAAATTACGTGACAATAACGATTTATTCTAAAAAAATCGAATCGGATCATTCAATTTTTATAACTTTTCAATGGGATTGATATCATATAATTCTTAGTAAAAAAATCTCATTCAAAATTTTAATTAAATAGATTTTCTTATATTTTACCATTAATCATTTTAAAAGATACCCATCAAAAAATTTTAAATTACAAAAAATTATTTTCCAATAGAATAGCTTATATAAAATCTTTTTTTTTTTTTTAAACTTTATCCCGCTTGTAGAGTATTTAATTATTTTATTGGAAAAGTAAAGAAATAAACAAAATTTCAACATTTTTTCAATGATACAATTAGTTAAATTTTAGAAATATAATTTTCCCCGATCTAAATAAATGCACAAAGAATAACCTCACCAGCTCAAATTTATAAATTGCTTTCCAAAACATTACTTAAAGCAATTTATAAATTTGCTACATTACTTAACATGATGTGTATTACATTACACATCATCTTTAAGTAACAACATCATAATACACATCATCTTTTATCTTTAAGTACAACATTACTTAAAGATGATGTGTATTACATTACACATCATCTTTAAGTAATGTTAAGAAAAACTTCGCTCGTATTTTTAAAAAATTACTTTCATATCTAATTCTGTGAGTGATGCAGACCCCTATAAATACTCGAATGCTTTAAGAGATAAACAATTTTATTCTGAATCTTTTCGCTTTGAACATCTTATTGTTTACTTACTCTTACGACGCTAAGTATTCACATAACAAAGATGTAGAATATTTGAAATTACCTACAACAGCAATATTATAAAATTACATATATCAATGTTTATGGCAAAAAAAGGAGTCTACACAATTATTTTAATTGGAATGAGTTTAAAATAACTTCAGAGAGAAGTGTATATTATAATTTCTTTTTCTCTCTTCGATTTTTTTCCCTCTGATTAAAAAAGTGTCTTAATTTCTGAAACAAGAGAAATTGTTTATTTATATGACACATACCATGTGACTAAATTTAATTGCAATGTTAGCTTATAAACATTAGACGTAATCAAACATACCTGCAAGATAAAGAATACCTCTCTAACAATCAGTGACAATACACGCAAAAACCGCACACACACGAATCAAAACAAAACAAAAGTAATTCATCGTTATTGTTTATTTCGGAAGCGTAAGCTAACTCGGAATTGTATATAAATCAGAGTATATTAATCAACGCATGCAAGTAAAAGTACTCAAACTATAAAAAAAAAAAAAAAAAATCCATCACATTAAATAAGATAAGGAAGCATTTTTTAAATATAAACTTGTATTTACATCAGTAATGATTTTTAACGTAAAAAATAATAATACGCATTTTACTGCAATCTAATAAGAAATATCTTCACATACACACAAGACACGTGGTGATTCCACTAAACACAATTTGGATAACAGATTTAAGAGTATATTTTTAAAGAATCTCACAATAAATAATTCGAGATAAAAACCAACGTTTTTATATAGTGGCAAAATTTATTAAGAAAGATTATTGAAATATTAGTTAAAACTGGTCGCAAATATCTAAATATTGCATTGTTAGGCAAGTAAGAACGGTTCCCGAAATTTCAGAACTCTAGCTTGATGGGAAGTTGGTTAATTTAACGATAGAAAATTTGATGACACACACACAGAAACACGAACCAAGTGAAATACATAAAAACGTTAAAAGTAACTAAAATTAATTAATTAATTCTGTAAATTAAATGGTTGGAATGCAGTTTAACCCAATCACTCTTGGCGACAAGAATTATTTGGCAGTATTTTGCCAAATGTGGCTACCCTGGTCCGTTTTACGGACTTAACGTTCAGCCAAATAAAAAAATCGCCAAGTTTGATGCCAATTTTTGAAATCGCGCCAAGTGGTTGGGATAAACTGCATTATTGAAGAAAATACTAGCTAAAACTTGTCGCAAATGTCCAAATATCGTATTGTTAGGCTAGTGAGAACGATTCCCAAGGTTTCAGATTTCTAGCTTGATGGGAAGTTGGTTAAATTAACGATCGAAAATTTGATGACACACACACACACCAAGTGAAATTCAGAAAAACGTTTTAACTTAGAAATTCATTTCAAAAACTACTTTTTTCATATATTTTGTATGTTTTCCCCTCTAATCATTCCATAAAATTTCCCCATTTTTTTTTTGTCATATTATTGTGTTTTAATGAAAAAAAAAAAAACCAAATAATGATAAAAGCTGGTAAAGTTCGACTTTACCACAGCTTTCATAAAGAAGCATATGCTTCTTTGAGAAATCGTTAGCCTTTTAATTGACTTATTCATTGCCTTGATAGCTTGATAGCTATGAGCATATGATATAGTAATTGTTCGAGGGGGTATCGTAAAGTTTTAATTATTATTAAGATTGCGTTAGATTGGTTTTATTAACGTCGCACTAGAAGCAACACGAGGACTATTGGCAACGAACCTCGGTCAAGTTCCGAAGACGACACCTGAGCTGGCTCCTCCTCTCCTAACCACACCAATGAGAGGACTTTGAGCCTCGACAGTTTTAACGTGCATCAGCCCTGGCACGTGGATCAGTGGTTCTTCAGTGGTTTCAAAGCTCGAACCCACGACTCGATGAAAGCCGCCGGAATCGAGTCAGCGACCATGACCACTAGGTTAACGCGGCCACAATTATTACTAAGAAATAATCGAGATACCTGGATAACATTTGATTCTAAGCATTAACTAATCCTTATATACAAAATGTTGTAAGTTACAGCTATTAATTTTGATTGGTTCGGTTTCGGGAATCCGTAGATTGAAGTAACCCACAATATAGTGAAGTTTTAACTATTAACCCAAGATATCGTGAAGTTTAATTATTACTAAAAATTATTGGGATAGAAACTTAATTTTTACTTATTATTTTTCTTAAGTCTTCTCTATAACATTTACCATCCAGAGTTACACATTTCTCTTAACGTTTCTTAACCTTTCGAAGGCGTCACTATAAACCGTCAACGTAACTCCGTCTCCTTCATAATGCGAATTACCTCAAGCTATGGCTTCCTGAAACCAAACCAATCAATATTAATAGCTGTTATTTACAACATTATGCACATGAGGATAAATTAATGAGCAGAATAAATTTAATTCTGAATTTTTGGTTATTTCTTAGTAATAATTAAACTTTTACGATACCCTTTCGTATATCGTATTAAGCATTTCATAACTACAGGAAAATCTCGTAAAATTGTCTGCTCAAAGAATTAGAACACATTGATTAACGGACAAAGATTGTCAATGTAAAAAACACAAGGTCTGTCGTATTAATTCTTACATGCATCTTGTATTTTTGCATAAATTTAGAGAATGTACGAAGCCATACTTAAACACACACGCACGCTTTTTATGTGTACACATTATTCAAAATCAATACATTTACTGTTAATCACTACACTTGGTCCCTTAACCACTTTTTCGAGAGAAAAAAAAATCTATCTCGGCCTGTTTCCTATTCTTTTTTCAAAAACAAGTAGAGAATTCTTCCAAATTCTGTGCATACCTGACAACTTACTACGAAATTCTTCCAGAAAGAATGAATTTTACTATAAGTAAGACATTCTAGTTCACATTAAAATTTAGTAAGAATTTAGACAATTTTAATTTTTCTAATTGTATATATATTTTAATAATATAAGGACGAATCTAAAATTTCTTGATAGGTGCTTCACGCTGAAAGAAATTTTCAATTCCTGGAAGTGATAGAATGTGTAGCCTATTTTATAATTAAAAATAATTATTCGAGAAGGAAGAATGAGTCACAAAAAAATAAAATTATACAGTTAAGGCCAAGAATGTTTTCCTAAATCTAACTGGTCAATTGAAAATCCCCGGCCTACCATAGTAAAACACATTTTTTTGGTAAAAGTTTTTTTTATTCAACATAATTCCCTTCAAGGGTGATACACTGATTATAGTGACCCTCCAACTTTTCGATACCATTTTTGTAGTACGATTTGTCCTTTGCTTCAAAATAGGCCTCAGTTTCGGCGATCACCTCTTCATTCGACGAAAATTTCTTCCCAGCGAGCATTCTTTTGAGATCTGAGAACAGGAAATAGTCGCTGGAGGCTAGATCTGGAGAATACGGTGGATGAGGAAGCAATTCGAAGCCCAATTCATGGATTTTTTCCATCGTTTTCACTGACTTGTGACACGGTGCATTGTCTTGGTGAAGCAGCACTTTCTTTTTCTTCAAATGCGGCCGTTTTTCGGCGATTTCGTCCTTCAAACGGTCCAATAACGCTATGTAATAGTCGCTGTTGATGGTCCTTCTTTTTTCAAGGTAGTCAATGAAAATTATTTCATGCGCATCCCAAAATACAGACGCCATAACCTTGCCAGCCGACTGTTGCGTTTTCCCACGCTTTGGAGCGGGTTCATCGTGTGCAGTCCATTCGGATGACTGTCGATTGGACTTCGGAGTGAAATGATAGAGCCATGTTTCATCCATTGTCACATATCGAAGCAAAAACTCGGGTTTATTACGCTTGATCATCTTCAAACACTGCTCCGAATCATCAACTCGTCGTTGTTTTTGGTCAAAAGTGAGCTAGCGCGGCACCCACTTTGCACAGAGCTTTCTCATACCCAAATATTCGTGAATGATATGATGTACACGTTCAGTTGATATCATTAGAGTGTCTGCTATTTCATTCAATTTCAATTGACGGTCATTCAAAATCATTTCGTGGATTTTTTTAATCTTTTCGTCGGTAACAACCTCTTTTGGGCGTTCACCGTCTTCGGTGCTCATTTCACCACGTCTAAACTTAGCATACCAATCCTTGATGGTTGATTTTCCTGGGGCAGTGTCCGGAAACTCGGCATCAAGCCAAGTTTTTGCTTCAACTGTATTTTTTCCCTTCAAACAGCAATATTTTATCAACACGCGAAATTCCTTTTTATCCATTTTTTTCACAATAACAAAAGTTGCTTCACTCAAAATGCTATAATTCACAAACTAATGATCCGACAGCTGTCAAATTTATACACGCATCTTTTGAGTGTTAGGGCTAACTAAAACACATATGGATTTAATTCTAGTAGCACCATCTATGTGTCAGGCTGGGAACTTTTCAATTGACTGTTATATATATATATATATATATATATATATATATATATATATATATATATATATATATATATATATATATATATATATATATTCGAATATGCATGCATATATACATGAGTGTGCGTGTTCACGCACAGGCGTGTATATGTAAATTAGAATTCAAGTCAGTTTAGAATTAGTTAGTCAAGGAGTCAATTTAGAATCGCAAGTCTACATATTGATGGTAAAGCTGTCTGAGTCTTATTTCGTAAATTTATACTGAAATGTAAAATGTTTTTCTTATTAGTTTTGAGTAATTTAAATAATATCTCAACACATTATATATATATATAATTAAAACTTTATAACGGCGTTACGAATTGGCATTTATCGAATAACAAATTTTCAGCTTTCAGATAACTATTTCAGCTTTTTCTCTCCTTTAAAGCAAGAAAATCTAAGAGAAATAATTCCCGGAACTTGGAAAATGTGTGCAACCTTATTATTTGAATAAACCTGGTTTCTATGTCCATTAAAGACAAACTGTTTTGCACTTCGAAACTTCGACTTATTAGGGACATCTCCAAATATTAAAGAACAGGGTTCAACTTGGAATAAAACTTTTTAAATAAAAAAATGTTTCATGAAAATTCATCAACTCATTCGTGTATTTCGTGTCGGATGGTTATAACACGCGCATGAATCTACTTATCCTATATACTCTTAAAAAATTGAGACACATTTAATAAACGTAGTTCTTTTTCTTCATTTTTTTTTTTTAACTTTTAACATATAAGCTTAGAAATTCCTTTGGCTTTAAAGTACAGAAAACAGAACTTGTTTGATAAACAGGTAAATAAATAGATTTAAAAACGCAAAAGAGAAATAGAATATGCTATTCGCTTAAAGTTACTGAAGTCAAAATGATATTTATGATAGCTCATTTTTTCTAACAAAAAAAAAAAAGTGTTCCATCCTGTTCTTTAATGCAGACGAAAACAGCCTCATGTTAGCAACTCGGCTAATTATTTTCCGATTGACAAAACAAGATAAGGCACGGAACCAATGCCTTAGACATCAGTAACATGTAATATGCAGAACATCCCTCACTGGATTGACAATTACATGCGTGCGATTGCAAAAATAGGAGAACCCGCATTTCTTCCCCCCTCCCTTCCCTCGATAGTCCACCTATTCACCGGACATTTCACATGGTAATCGGATTAAATTGGCCTGTCTAATAATGGTGACGGGCAAGTGCCTGTAAGGCCACGTGTCTGCAGTGGGCGCTGCCATTGAGGGTCACGTGACCGGACGTGAGCACAGTTCCCGTTTCTCATTGGTTGCCATTGTGTGACGACGCGTGCGAGACGTATAGTGTTGCGCGAATGCAGAATATGGGTGTTCTATAGAGCCCCCGGCGAGAAATGGACATTTTGAGCCGCCCGTACTCTGAGCCACATCAGGAGAGATATCATCAATACAAGTTGTTGAAAACGAAAGGAAATAAAAATAAGCGATTTTCCTTACCTAATGTTTGAGAATGAAGAGTTGGGGGGGAATAATGAAATATAATTTCAGAAAAGTTATAAATTCGTGTTAACTTACAATTTTTAAAAAAACATGAAAGGAGACAATCAAAATACGTGCATTCAATTTATTCCTTCATACAACGACGGATCAGAAAACTTTTGTGAAGATCGTTTTGCTGATTGTTTGTTTATTAACATCGCACTCAGAAGCAATACAAGGAGAATTGGCGACGAACTTCGGTGAAGAGTAGAGGACTACACTTGAGCTGTCCCCTCGACCCTAGATTTCCACACCAATGGGAGGAATTGGGACCTCGACCTAATTTAAAGTGCATCAGTCCGCAAAACGATGGATATTTATTGGAGTCAGGACTCGAACCCTCAATCACCCGGAAACAGCCCCGGCCATTAACTCGTTACCATGTTTCTTCAGCTACCGCGGCCGCAACTTTGGAAAAGGCGCAGTATTAAAAAAATTTCGGATTTATTATAAAGTAGTACCAACTATGAAATACACAGAATTGACAGTAATTTTTAACAAATCAAGTATGACTATTTAAAACTGCCACTCAATTTCCTCCCCCTCCCTTCTATCACGTATAGACTTTTCATAATTACCGGAAATGCTTAAATTTCTTTATTGAAATAGCCTTAAAATATGATAAAATAGTACTAATAGTTATTAACGTTGGATAAATTACTAAATAAAACGGAAACATCAAATAAACAACACAAATTTCTTTACAATGGGAGCATAAATTAATAGGATGGATTTACAACTTACAAATTGGCGTACAGCATTAAACTGTGGTAGCCTTGTGGTCATGATCACGGCCGGCGGTTTCTGTCGAATAGTAGGTTTGAGTCCTGAAACCGCTAAGACCGGATGTGAGAGTGGTCGATGCTTATTAAATCTGTCGGGGCCCAAAGTCCTCCCGTTGGTGCAGTGTGGAAGTTTGGAGAAGGAGATGCCAGCTCATGTGCCGTCCTCGTCACTTGACCGGGGCTCAAAATTATGAGGTCCATCGACATTAGCCCTTGTGTTGCTTTTCAGTGCGACGTTAGTAAATGATCTCTTATTTATCAAAGTTAAATAATTAAAAATTATATATATCTAGTACAAAAAAAAAAGACTTTTGAAGTGAGATTTTCAGAAAATGTTTTTTTCTTTTTTCTTTACTATTATAAAATAATTCACTTGTGTGGTACAGTGAAACACATTGTCTTTAAATAAGTAAAACAAGCTTTACCTAAAATCTACAGTTTAATGTTAGTCGAAGACCAAATGTTAAATTTTAAAAGTTATAATATTATATAAGAAAACATTGTAAATTTTCTTTTATTTCGTTAGAAACACAAGTTTAGAAGTACGTTTTACCCACCTTTTTTAGTTTATTAAATTTGGCTTACAATTTATACCCCCCCCCCCGAAAAAAAAATTTTTTTTTTGAATTTTTTTTTAATGGAAATATAAACAAAAAATACGTCACACTAGTCAAATTGTGACATTGGGCTATTCGCTGTTTCTCTTCACTAACCTTGGGGACTTTTAATTAAGATGGATTGCTTTTGCTAAACAACCTTTGCCCAACCAAAAATGAAACGTGAATATGTAGATAGAAAGCAGGTAGAAATGAAGTGAAGCGGGAGAGTTAGGAAATATATAAACTCCTACTGAAAGTTGCGATAGAGAGGTTGAAGGAGGAGTTGAAAAAGAGACTGAAGGAAAAGGTATAGAAAGGTTGAAGGAGGAGTTGAAAAAG
>BMAW01056343.1:15893-27255 GCA_019974015.1 Nephila pilipes
AGTGATTCAAGAGATTTAGTTATTCCAGAGTGCAACAATTGATCCAGAGTCTGAGTTGCAGTCGAGGAAGGCTTAGTGGTAAGAGTCTGTTAGATTACTATTGGTGGGTTGAATTAAGGTAGTAAAATCCTTCCCCGGGAGAGCATTAATAATTGTTGTTATATTAATTAGAAGTTAATAAATTCCGTAAATATTGTTCTAGTGTCTCTTTGATTGACTTATTGTACTTAGTGTTTAATAATTGAATTTAGCTATGGCACAAGAGGTAGCCCGGAACGGGCAGGCATTACAAAATAATGCTCAAAACTACAGTTATGCAATACAGAAATTAAACCAATTACGTATAAAATAATTGATTTTATTTTTATTATCTTTATTATGCAATGTATCAATAACTGGAACAAGAAATGTAATGTACTGTGACAAGAAATATAATGATTGGCTTTGGAATAAGCCAAAAACAAGTTGGATTATGGATTTTTATGGCACTACAGCCGAATATGGCAATCCTTCGGTGTTGGATATAACAAAAACTAGAGATAGTGGATTTTAATACTATTCATATTATACTAAATATAGTAATAATAATAACAATCGCTTCACATCTAATCATTTTTATTTTGATAAATTTAAATTGTCTATATTTTTTTCTTAAAAAGAGAGGGAAAAAAAGTTGTATTAATTGAAGAGAATGGCAAAATCTTTTTGATAAAAATAATCCGCGTGTGTCAAATTTCTAAAATAAAATAACAAAATCTTAGAAATCGCAATTTTTACAATGGATGCTGTTTCTTAAAGTACAGTAATAATAAAACTACTCAGCAGAAAAATGTCTCAAAATTCTTATTTAAAAGATATCGAATTCCCTATTAAAAAAAAATCTACCCCCTCCCTGATTAGTTTTCCTCCCCTTATTCTGATAGAGTCCGGGTAGCTCTCTTTACAGGCAGAGAACGAAATCGGCGCGTCTCCGATGACAAGCTGAGATTACTCGGAAAAAGCAATTACTATATGGAGGGAGGGATTTGTTTTGGCTTTCTTCAGTTCGACAGTGCCCTTCACGCCTCCCCCCCCTCATTTCACCCTGTCCTGCCTTTTTTTTTTATTAGTGTAAAAATAATGGATGCCGCTCTTGCTCTTCCGGATTGGCTGATAGACTGATGGGGAGAAAAATCTGTTGAAATTTAAACGAGTGAAGAAAAGGTTACTAATTTCATAACATTGAGTATACACTGCTTGAAAAATGTTTAATATAATACTTAAATAAATTGATAGATTACAGAGATGAATAACAATGGCCAGTGCAGAATTTTTCTTTTGGAGTGGGGGAAAGGTTTTTATTGATTAATGTTCTCATAGTAAACATTTCGTTTAAGAAACAGTTAATAATTATTGAAGGGGTTTACTAGGCTCCATTAACATTCCCCAGTATACTCTGCTGGTGTATATCTTTGCGATTATTTGGTTAATTTCACACAGATGTAATTTATTTTAAAGTACAGCATTTCATGTTACGGAAGAGGAAACAGTTTGGGAACCTTATCTTTTTCAAATAGAAATGTGGTTGGTCGAACAATAATATAAATTCTTGTGTTTTATATGGCATTTGCACATGTTCATTATCCTTAAAATTTAAAAGATTTTGATAAATAAGAAATTGTTCAGTTGAAAGAAAAAATTATTTTTAATCTTGCTTTTATCTGTAATATAATACTGTAAATGATATATATATGTGTGTGTGTGTGTGTGTGTGTGTGTGTGTGTGCGTGCGTGCGTGTGTGAAACATTATTCGAATAGAATAAAATTTATTATTTAAAATTAGAATGCATAGTATATTTAACAAAATATTCTGACTCCTATACATAGGTGTATCCAAAATATAAAATTATTGATATCAATGCATTTTTTTACGGAAGAGCAAAAAATGATGGTTTCTGCAAAATTATATTTTCCCTCTGATTTCTTAAGAAATCTTTTACCCCTATTTTATGTTAATTGTTTGTTTGCGGGTCTTCTGGTCTTTAAAAAATATTTTTAAATATTTTCGAAAATCGGAGAGAAAATGTAATTCTACAGAAACTTTGATTAATCTTTACTCTTTCGAATGCACTTTTTTGCATTCAAATAGATAAAATAGTTAAGATTTGGTGACGGTAGTAGAATTTCATAGAATTATTTAGCATTACATCCACGAAATCAAAATGGCCGGTACACGGGAGCCTTAAAAGATATATTTTAGAGATTTAGAGCGACAGGAAATTTTTTTTTTTTAAAAAAAAAAAAAAAAAACATGGCACGATTTTATAATATTTTTACTGAATTTATGTAAACATTTTTAAAATTTAGAACAATAACAGTTCATTTCATTTAACGGAACTTGAATGATCTCTTTATTGAAAATTTTAGAAAGCGATTTTATTAAAAAATAATAAATGCGAGCCTATGAATCCGTATTATCAAACAATACGAAAAAAATATGTTGTAAAGCATAATAATTAAAGCGGAATTCTTCATACATATTTATATCATCAAAGCCATTTAAAAACTATATTCTAATTTCTTAATTGTATTTGGAAAACCGCTCAAGAAAATACATCTTAACTTGTTCGCAACTTTTTAAAAATGTATGCGATTTCTTAAAATTGTTTGTAAAACACTATGTATATGAAAATATTTGTATTTTTTCACAGCTAATTTATTGCATAGTTTTCGATATCCTTTCCGAATTCTACTTAGAAACCAGCAAGCAAGAAACAAATTACACATACGAATTTAAATTTATTTATTTCTTAATTAGACATCTTTTTTTCATGATTAGAATATTTTTTAAATCAATTACCACGACAACATTAACTTTCAACGTCTCTGTATCACCAGAAGAGTATCAATAGGAAGTAAAGTCTCTAGAATAAAGCTCCAATGTATTAAAAAGTATCAGTCGCAACCTCCCTCCACAGTATTTACTCACCTTAACCGAGTGGTCAAGGCCACAAGCTCATGACCGGGACTCTTACTGTCGAGTCCTGGATTCTAGTCCTGATTCCACTAAGGACCTGTTCTGTAGTAGAGCTGATGCCCGTTGAATCTCTCAGAATTCAAAGTCCTCACGTTGGTGTAGAAATTAGAAGAGTGGGATACCAACGCAGACGTCGTCCTCGTCACTCGATCGTCGTTCAGAACTGCGAGATCCGTAGCTGTGCCAATAGACCACGTGTTTCTTCTGAAACTATTATCTATCTTCCAGTATTTATTATCAAATTTTGTAAAATAATAAGCAGTATATAATAATAATTAACATGTTACCTCTAAGAAACCCATAAATGTCAGCTTAATCGATAATATTGTTTTTTCCAGGATTATATCAAACCTTAACGGGACCCATTGACTTTAGCAAGATTAATGTTATAAATAATTTAATCTCATGTAATATATATATATATATATATATATATATATATATATATATATATATATATATATAGTAGTATATATATATATATATATATATATATATATATATATATATATTATAAGAGATTTACCTGTCATGAAATTTGAAATAAGGATATCAATTTAATCATAAATAATATAATATCATGTAATATGTTTATAAAGTAAGGAACTTGATGGTGAAGAACTTTTTAACAACAGAAAAATACTTAAGAAGTTTGAACATTTAGTAGTTCTTTAAATGTAAAGAACAACTTAGCAATAAATGTTTTCGGTTGAGAAATCCTTTCGCTCTCTGTAATCTATCCGAGAGAAAGCTGGACAGAAAGTTATTTGTTCTGATAGAACGTAAATTAAATCTAACGATTTAGTTTTACATTTTTTGATATACTTTTTGTACTACATCATAATTTTTTTTCTAAAAATTTAGCGCTAAAAAAATCAAGTATTTTGTACAAAGAAAATTGAATAATATTGAAGCTAAATAAATAAATAGCATCGATTCTTACCAAATGTAGAATAAAAAGTAGCGCAAATTGTAATGTTTACTCATTTGTCCTTTAGTAAAGGAAACCATTGCTCGAACATATAAAGGGTTATTCTCTGTAATGACCCAGGGTTCGATCCTGCTCACAAGCAGGCTGAAGTGTTTTATAATTAATGAATGCCGCACTAGAAAGAATACGAAGGCTGTCAAAGACATAACTCGTAATTTTGGACCATGGTCCAACGACGAAGACGACTCTGTTATAGTTTCCACACCACGCCTAAGAAAAGACTTTAAGCCACGACAAATTTAATGTATATCATTCCCTCTGCTTTGCAATCTTTAAAAGGATAAAATTACAACCCTCAACACTTCGAATGGGAGTCCATTGCTCAATTAATCGCGTGCCTCCTGTCGAACTAGAAAAGAGCAGCGAAGAAAAAAAAAATATTTACGAAAAAATCTATTGATACCTGGATTTCATTTCAAATAAACGAGTTTTAATCTAAATTTGTAAAGGACTGATATGTTTTGCTACTATAAACATTTTAAAAATAAAAAAAAAATAAAAACTTATTTCTATCTTGTAAAAACTTTTTTTATTTATAAAACGTAAGTTTTATAAATATATTATAAGTTTTATAAATAAATTATATTTTGAAAGGAAAAAAACCTATCAAATTACAAATTTATATTTCTAATTATCATCTCTCTCAGGGCTCTAAAATTGTAAACTGGAAGGGCGATTATAAAATTTTCTCAATATTTCTTTTTTTTTTTTTTAATCATTTAATACCGCACAATAAATGCACGCATTTGCTTTCAAGGCCGATATATAAAGCAATATTTATCTTTCCATTCATTATTATAAAATGTTGGTTTCTTTTTCGGTTCCCCATTACGATTCATTAAAAATAACTACATAACATTTTTTTTTAATACTTTGTAAACAAATATCTATTAATAATCTTTTATTTTATATGTAGCAGTTGGTTTTAAAAATGTAGCTGTAACTGAAAACAAAATATGATTTGTAATCGCAATAAAAATTATAAATAAATTCTTCAAACAAACACACTTAGTTTCTTAGATTTTATTGTTAATACTACAAACAAACAAACAAAAAAAGCTGATGAATTATATTTATGTCCTAAAAATAAGCGGTAGAAACTCATCTTAGAACAGAAATAAGTATGAAAAGATAACAAGGGCCGACCGACTCGAAATATAGTAACATATTAACTATTATTAACTAGAGAACTATGGTGAAGTATTGGGAGTCTGGCTATATATAGATGAAAAAAAGGCAGTTTTTTTATAGGATGTTTCTATTATGCTTACCGATCCATGTTCTAAAGAAAGGGATTGGCAAACTTTTTTTTGGAAAGGGAGAGATCGTAAAATTGTTGGACTCGTTGAGCCAGGTAGCATATCCAAAGACACTTTCTTGAGCAATTTTATTTATTGAGCACCTACAACAGACTCTGTCTTCTTCTTCTTCTTCTTTTTTTAATTAGGAAGTGATATTTTTCTATACCTTATTGCGGTGTATGATGTGCACTTATAATTTCAAACTACATTTTTTAAAAATTTTTAGGTGCATTCTTTGAATTAACGCACGCCCCCTTTTTTAAGAAGAAATCTGAAATGCACGTGCTCGATTCTCTTCTCTTTTGAAGTCATTCATTCGAAAGATTTTCGATTAAAGGTATACTGGATTAATAAGAGATCAGGGGAACAGTATGTGTGTGGGGGGGAATACTTGTGGGAGTAAATAATTCTGTAATAGGATGGATGTTAGGAGGGGAAAAAAACATTTACTAAAAGAGTGAGGTGACCTGACGTCCCGATTTTTAACAATTTATCCCACGTCTCGCGGGGTTTTAAGAAAATCCCAATTTTTAGAAAGAATACACGACAAGCTAGAGAATGGCGGGAAAACGGACAGGAATGTACGGTTTTTGGCTTCGATGTAGCTATTTCACCAGGATACGAGGTTTATGTATTATTTTTGTAAATTTTATATGTTGAACTTTAATAGTAAAAATAACTGTTGGGAACTGATTATCAGGAACTGCTTATCAAAGTTCACCTTGATCAGCTGCTAGAATACGACCACCATTGTTTGGACTTAATGAACAGTGGCATTTTTCGGCATTGGCAGCGACGAAAACATTTTGTAGCTGTAAAATGAAGAGAGAACACTTTGTACACTTCCACAGATTTTATTCTTATGGCGACATGTTCCTCTAGCGATATAGCATCATTTGGAACATTGTTGTAAAGGAATTACATCTTGTAGAAAATTTGGAAACGGAGGGGAATTTGAGAGAGGAGAAGGGTCAGGATGGAAGGAGTTTGTTGATCGTCCACGAAGTAACGTCTTCGCATATTGAGTTTTGTAACTGTCTCTAATATGATACACATCGTACTGTGTGCTAGTGCTAATTAAACAAGTGATGTTACCAATCTAGCTATTCGGATGATTTAGATAAGTAATTTGTTTAGGTACCAAAGGTAGATATTTTTAGGTACCAAATTTTTAATTAAGACTATGGTGTCCCGCTTTTTCGAGTGTTAAAATCTGGTCACCCTATATAAGTGGCCAAATGCCTCATGCCAGTCTAAAAATAGCGAGTAAGTGAATAATAAAAGCATGGAAGGAAATTTAATCTGGCTTAATTCAAAAGTCATTTAAAAAAATTTTTATGTCTATCTAACAATCTAAGTAGAACGGAAGGTGATTATTTATTTATGGATCAGAATAACAGTGATGGTGAACATGAAACAGAATTCGTTGATGGGCCTGATGTTACAACGGAAGATGAATCTGATGAACTTTTCATGTGTTATCCAATTTTTACATTCACGAGGTATTTCATTTCTTTTTAAATAAACGGCATGTAGATAGAAGTAAGGATCTAATTTTTTATGCTCATCTTTTCCTTATTTTTAAATCTATCATTTTTTTTTTTTTTTACCTACGGCGAATAACGCGCACTTGTAAATTTTGATCTTATTTTTTCCACCTAATCTTAATCTTATTTATTTTCATCTTTTACTTCGTATTAAAAGGGGCATTATACACCAGAATATATGGAAATATTTATATGCACATGCTTACAATTACAAAAAAAAACAACCTCGAATAAAATATTTCAATTTATTAATAAACGTATTATAAAACTGGTTAAATGTTGTACTAATGTGATGAATGAAATTTTTTTTTTCTCCTCTCAGATAATACGAGTATTTCATCATACTGGAATTCGAAATTCGCAAAATTGTTAATGTTCCATATTGCAATTTCACAAAACTCATTTTTGAAAATGTACTTCCAAGTTAAAATAAATAAGTATAAATATAATTCCCCGAGCTTATGATCTTAATTGATCAAATTTATCATCTAAAAAAATATTCATTGATTCGAGTTATGGATCCCTTTCTTTAAACATCATTTTTAACGCATCATCATTTTCAAATCAATCACTTCCATTTGAAAGAAACAGGTTTTGAGACATGGAAATGTCAATTTGTACCTGTATCAACATATAAATTAAAATATTTGTTGATAATTAAATGCAAAAAATTATTTCAAAAACTCTTTGATATACGTATCATTATTTAAGGTACACCTTTAAAACGTCATTTTTTGTCAAAATTTTCGGTTTTCTAATTTTAAAGTCAGTTTAAAATTTAAACTTTTTTTTTTCTAATAGTGTTTGAATTTTGCTTATACCTTATTTAGAACTTAAGTTTCAAGAATTTGAATTTTACTTGGTAGCTAACTTTTAATTGCATTTGAAAGTTTGTTTTTTTATTTTTTCTCAAAATGAATTTTCTCGACATATTCACGTATGGCAACGTTGATATCAGAAAAAGTTATGAACCAAATTGATTTAAATTTTGCGAGTGTCTTCCTTATGTAGTTTTTAAGAATCTCTACTACTTTCATGGTTGTAAAATTGATGTGTTTTTAGTAACAAAGGTATAAATTATGAATAGCTATAACTTTTTTTTTATTTGTCATTGTTATTTAACTCGAAAAAAAATAAAAATTGTAGTAATATAATTTTCAACATGAAAGTAGTACCAGCCCCAAACACTGTTATGACGAATAAGATAAAATTTACATAATAACGATATTTTTGTTTAATTTTGAGTTACGAGTGTTATTCTGATAATTAATTTATGTACTATTTTCACCATGTTTTCCACTTCAATTTTTTTTTTTTTTTTTGAATTAAAAGCAGATTATTAAATGTGTTTTTCACAGTTTTAGGTAATATTTTAGCATTAAAAATATTTTGATAGCAAATATAAATGTATTTCAAAAACTTTTCTCCGAAGGTGTACGGATGCCTTAAAAAAATATTCAGATTTTTTTTTTCTATAAAATTTCCGCAAACCCCAAATTTAATTTCACGATCCACAATTTCAGTAAGAATCTCTGTTGTAGAGTGAACTGGAAATAGTATCAATTTTAAAAAAAAATGACTAAAAATGATTACCTAGCAATCTATATATGTATATTAATTATGTCATGTTAATTTTCATTATCTTTGTATCCTCGTGCAAGGTTTGAATGAAAAGTAATGTCTACATGGCCAAGACTTTTTATTTATTACACGAAATTCGCAATTATTGTTGTACCTGGAAACTACATTTATCCTCTATATAATGAATTATTAACTTTTCGACATAGTCTCCATTCCTTTCCATGCACTTGAGCCAAGTGTGACTAGTCAGGCAAACACGTCGGAGAAAACTTCGGAAGTTGTGGTCGATCACAGTAACTTTCACTTCGCCGTTTGAACAAAAATAATATTCCTTCAGATGCTCATTTGGCTTTGGGAAGAAATGAAAGTCGCAACTAGCAAGAACGAATGCAATGACACCTCGTTGCTTCCGACTCAACTCCATGGCAGTCGCCAACTTCTACAATTTTCGGTGCGCCAAAGACACGTGGGAACAAAGAAATTTAAATGCGTTACTTCGATGTTTCCCCGACTTTAAGTTTCAGTAATTCGGTTTTTTTCCGTTACATCACTTAACACTTTTTTGCTTATTTTGAGATTTGTAAGTGAAAGAGAATCTTAATTAGATGTCCGTATAATTCTCATGTATTTCAATAATCGTTTGTATGAAATTATTACAAAAAGGAGAAGTAAGAAGATGTTTTTTGTTAACTAATAGCCTCATATTTATAGGAAAATATAGCAACTTAATTTTCAAATCCAGTTCGATTTCCAACCCGTTTCTGAATTTAATTTTTAGGAAAACAAACGTTGAAAATCCAGCTTCGCACTTATAGATCATGACGAAAAGCCACAGAAATTTTACAATTTTTGTAGCAAAAACTGGACACCGTTGGCAGTACGACAGCCGAAAATTCGTTAGTGGTATTCCCTCGTATATGGCTTTGAATGATGTGTCACACGCGACAGTTCAGATAAAGATTCAACACCTGAACCCGTTCAATTTTGTTACGGTTCTTTGATACAAATGTAAATAGATTCCTTACCAATTCTTTATTGCTACTGAAAAACTTATCTTAAGATTAGTCTTTAAACCTACCAAAGCTCCTCGATAGCAGTTGAAATCTCAACCGACGATGAACTTACATTATAATCATTCTGCAATTCTCGTTACTTTGTAATTACCAGCTTTCGCCCGGGATGACAGAAATTGAATTTTTTCTTAGCAGCTACAACTTTTTCTTGTACTTTAAAAACAATAACATTGTTACCTTGTAAGGCGGATGTAAATTATTTAAGTAATCAAAGATATCACAAAACTGTTCCACATCACTTTACGAGTTATGATATCATGAAGCTATAGCGAAGCGACCTAGTAATTTTTTTTTTTTTCCGAGACCCGTTACCGGGTTGTGACCCCTTCTCCCACTTGAGAAACCTTACAGTATATAAATGACCCCGTAAGGATAGTGCGGAGGTTATTGGCCTCATGGAGCATAATTAAAAGGTGGATTACAAATTCATTCTTTTTCGGCACATATAAAATAAGTCATATCCGGTTGGAAACCACAAAAATGATGAAAATTTTTCTCTAACACGTGACATCTATCGAGTATTATTCGAAATGCAATTAAAAAGAAATATGTGCATACTAAATTTATTTTCATGTGTATTTTTATGCATATTAGTGATACAGATCGATTAGATTTAGTCAGGTACAATATTTTGTTAAGAAATAAATATTTCTACAAGTCTAAAAAAGTCAGAAAAACTAAAATCCATTTTAAAAAATGTGCATTTAATTGACTTATAAGATCCATAAACAAGATAAAAAATTTATCCAATTTAGGAATAATTAAAAATAAGACATAATAATAATTAAAAAACCATAGAAACTACAATGAAATAAGAAAAAATGAGTCGTTTAGACCCATCCAAGTTAAATGTTTTCAAATATTTAAAAGTCCATTTGAGTGTTTAACTTCAGCTTTACAAGTTGAAGGAATAATTTCAAAACTGTTTATGTACTATACCTTTAAAAAAACTGCTGTAAACTATTCGCACACAACAGTTCAGAGCTACTCGTTATCTTTTGTACTTTGTTCTACCAGTTTAAACTGTGCTCGCTGCCATACATTTTTTTTTTTTGTTGCCACCATTTCCAGAGAAGAGATCAACTAAAAGAGTTTTAAAATCTAATTTTGTCATTACCTGTCTAAAATATTGATTCCATATCGTAGCCAATTGTTTCTGATATGCATGATAAAATAAATCCAAATATAGTATTATTTTTTGTGCATTATTATGTACATTTTTTGGACTATTAATATAAAGCAAAACGACCTTAAATTTTTAATTTCCAAAAAATTTTAACTCCAAGAAAGCGGCAACAAGCTTAATCATTGTCGAAATCAACAAGTACCTGGAACACGAACCTTTTATGAAATGGGAAAGAACAGGAGCGTAAAATGATGTCACGTCGTCAGCAAGGGGGAGAGTGATATGAAAGAATCCATTAACGGGCGCAGTGACTACAGGATCCATTCTGGTGCACTTCCTTTTCGGCTCCCCTGTTAACAGTGCGCCACACGCGCTCGACACGTGTGGGAATTGTTGTCCACCGTGCGGACCGTGGGAAGGTTTCTCTTACTCCAGAGATTCGGGTTTCAATTAAATGCAAGGTGGATCACTTGTCTGGGAGGCCCGAACCCTGGAAAAGGGTTGGAAGTTTGCCTACGTGTAGAATAGATGTGAAGGAGAGATATGTATATTACATATTAGCATAGAGTGATAATCATCACTAGAACATATTTTTTCTTAGATAAGAGAAAAAATTTGACATAGAACTTGATGTTTCAATATAAAAAAGTTCACTTGAAGTTTTCGACGTATAAACATGATATAATATACATACATATATATGTGTGTGTGTGTGTGTGTGTGTGT
>BMAW01056346.1:0-21018 GCA_019974015.1 Nephila pilipes
CTTACGGATTACAATTGGTGTTTAAAGATTTAGTTAGTAGAAATCTTTGGGAGGCATGGTTATTGTTATAAGTAAATAGAGAAGTTAAACAAATTCCGTAAATAGACACAAAGTGTCTTTTAGATTGGTTATTGTGTCATAGTGTTTAATAATTGAATCTAGTTATGGCACAAGAGGCAGCCCGGGTCGGGCAGGCATCACACTTTCGCCCAAAAGTTTCCACCCCTAGAAAAAGATCCTTACCTGAAGTGTTAATTTATCCAATTAAGTATTTCAATGGAAATGTGAACATAGTAGAATTTCTGCAGAGTGTAAACAACAATTTAAAGTTTTATGAAATTCCGGCTGAACTGCATTGCGAATATTTATGCAATCATTTAAGAGGCAGAGCATGCAATTGGTATGATGTGATCGGTGCTGATTTTAAACAGGGAGAATCTACTGACTTTGAAAATATACAGGCAGCTCTAAAAGATGCATTTCCTGTAGTGCGTGCCCGTACGCGGTTAGAAGCAGAATTCTATTCGGCTAAGCAACAAAACCAATCTCCATTAGATTTTGTTTATTACATGCTAAAAATTGCGCTTTGGCTAAATTTACTGACCCCGGAAACTGAGTGAATACAAAATATAATGTTGAGAATGTCAACGCCAGTTCTGGACTATCTTGAAATCCGTAAACCAATCTCTAAGATTGAACTGTTACAATTTCTATCTACAGTGGCTCAAACAATTGAGGATACACTTTACTTTCACTTGATAAATCCAACTTTTAATGAAAATAACACATTAACTAGAATAGGAGACGTATTTTTACTTTTACACGTAATAAAAGGGTTAATTTACAGTAAAAATAACGAAAATCAACAAAAAAATATCTAAAATTAAAAGTTTCACAAATATTTGAAGCAAACATAGGCAGATCTTTACCTCAAAAAATTAAGGATACACCAATGAAATTTTTTCGATATATTACATGCATAGACAGTATCAGTATTTTGTTGCATGTCCTTTGGCTTTTATAATGTCCTCCAAACGTCTTGGTACAACGTCTCGACCAATTTTTTAGTGGTATCTGGAGATATTTTATCCCATTCTTCTTGTAACACTTGCTTTAAATGGGCTTTGTTTCTAATCTGGTGTTTTTGGACCGCTGTTTCTAGTGTGGCCCACAAATTTTCTATGACATTGATGTCAGGGGACTGTGGCGGTGTGTGCAATTGCTGTTTGCAATGAAAAAGACACCCCATTTTGACATTACGTGCCGTGTGTTTGGGGTCGTTGTCGTGCTGAAATATAAAATTTCCCTCTAAACCCAATTTTTGTGCACTTTCTTTAAGATTGTTGCGGAGTATGTCTATATAAAGCTTATGATCCATTATACCATCTATAAAAACTAAATTTCCTACCCCATTTGCAGCCATACAACCGCAAACCATGACGGAGCCACCACCATGTTTAACTGTAGGACGTATATTTTTTGGATCCAAAGCGGTGTTCGGCTTTCTCCAAACGGTGTGACGACCATCGCTTCCAAAAATGTTGAATTTACTTTCATCACTAAATATAACTTTCTTCCAAAGGTTTTCTGTCTTCAGCTGATGAGTTTTTGCAAACTCCAAACGCTTTTTCTGATTTTGTAAGCTTATGAAAGGTTTCTTTCTAGCTACTCGACTGCTATATCCAGCATGTCTAATCACATTTCTCACAGTTTCAGCACTTACACTTCTGCAGATTGTTCGAGAAGTTTCTGCAGCTAGTTTGACTGCACTCAGTTTAGGATTTATCTTGATATCTTTTAAAATTTTCCTTTTAGCTACATCACTCAGAATACTTTTCCTTCCTCTTCCACTCTTATTTTGAATTAATCCATCGCGTTTAAATTTCCCAATGATTTTCTGGACACATGAGTGACTTCTACCGACAATTTCAGCTATTTCACGATAAGATTTTCCCTTCTTAAATAACCTTAATATAAATTTTCTTACATCAATACTAGTCTCTTTCTGAGGAGCCATTTTCCATTTAAAATTACAGCTTTATATTCTCATAACCAAAGACAGAAATAACAGTTGAAAAAGTTTAGGATAAAATTTCCCAAACTTAGATTATTAGTAGCAAGCAAAAAGAAATCAAGTGGTGGTTAAACAAAAATTTCATTTGTGTTTCCTCAATTTTTTGAGGTAAAAATCTGCTTATGTTTATTTGAAATGCCTCTAAAAAGTTTTATTTTAGAATTTTGTCGTTGATTTTTCTTTATTTTTACTGTTAATTAAACCTTTTGTTATGTCTAAGAATAAAAATTCGTTTGCACTTCTGGTTAAGGTGTTATTTTGATTGAAAGTTGGATTTATCAAGTAAAAGTAAGGTGTATCCTCAATTGTTTGTGCCACTGTAAATATGAAATGCGTCACTTAAGTGAAGTTGAGAACAATTCCCGGTTAATTCAAAAGCGGAGAAATTTTCATAGATATCGCTACAAGCGAGAGAAGGCTCTTGTACCACATAGAATGAGGCAAACTAGTGATGTGCAGCGATAGAATATGGCCAAACATAATGTTAATCGTAACCAAAATTTTGATCGCTCTCCAATTACGTTGAATTCAATGTATGTAAAACAGGTAGAGACTTGCAATCAACTTAAGAAGGAATTTGAGAATGTCGTTAAAACCTTTCAGAGTCAACTACGAGCTGTGAGAAGGAAGTCTGGGAAATTTACAAAATCGGATCCGTTGTTTATTGAGTGACCAATATATTCAAAATTTTCCTTTTGCCTCTATAGTAATGTAGAATACTTCAGTCACTCTGTTAGAAGGGGTTCGAGTGTCCATATCATGAAAGCCTTCTAATCAACTTGGTGGAGGGATCCGTGCAGCAAAGATCTGATCGCAGATGGAAGGTTACAATTAGCTGATGGAACTCACTACTGTATGTGCCTCCTCACTGCAGGATGAGGCCTCTATCATTACCAGTGGATAAACACTCAGTCACCTACAACGGAGAATCGGAGTCCGTATGCAAGAATAGTACACAAGAAACCAGCCATGGAGGATCAAGTCCGACTCAACAGCCACCCTCAAGAAGTGACTATGGTATCCCACTGCGCCACAAGGGTCTTCAAGAGCCACCAGAGTCCGCCTATCCAGCAAGGATCTAAAACAAGACTCCAGATGACAGCCGATCTCCCAGTCTAGAAGGTAGTTCTTCCACAAGATTCTCGTCCGCAAAGAAAAGTCGAAACTAAATATCAGGTTTGTTATTCTTGTTACATTTGATTTGACGAGAAGATATTTTTTGGCAGAGCAAGTCTTTGATTTTACGGTTCAGTTCTAATACGGCAAAGCTTTGGCTCTTACTACTAAAAGCTGAGAACTTTAATGGAAAGTTTAAATTTTTTTTTAATTGTAAATCATCAGTTGGTGATCTTTCCGGATGGAAAGTACTAAGTTATTTATACAGATTGAACTTTAAATTGTAAACATTTGTTAAGATGTGACACGTTTATGCTTTGATATGTTTTTTTAAGAGGAGCTATCTTGTTATTGTGATGAATTATGTATAATCATTTCATTAACTGTATTTATAGCTATTCTGGTCACATTGCGGCGTAATTAGGATCATGACTAATACTAACACTTAGCGTTGCGTTAAGTTCGCATTTTGCATTGTTCCGTCTCTTGAAAAGATCGCGTCATTCATCAATTTCTTGAATGTTATGTGAAAAATGAAATGCTTTTGTATGAATGATAATGTTTACTAATGTTTTACTCGTTACAAAATGATGTACACTGCAATCCATTTCAGGGTACCAGACCCTGACCACAACCTTGTAAAGGAGCCGAAGAATCAGGTTCTCCGGTTGAGGATGAATAAGAAGATCATGAAGATCATATGTATTAATAAAAATTAATTGTATACAGTGTATTTGTATGAATACAGTTTTTTTTTGTAAGCTCTCATGGGTTGTGTGTTAAACTAGCCGTTTAATGGCAGTTTTAGCAGTATAGAGTGGCTTCAGAAAGCTTCAAATTTTCAGCTTATTAGCAAGGGAAATATGGTATTAAATTTAGATTCACTTTATTGATTAGCTTTAGAGTTCGGAAGTTAAGTAAGTATATGATAGCATCCAATTATTTAGGCATTTGGAATTTAATTGTAATTTCACGCTGGGTTATTGTACCCAACGATAAATCACGTTTCATTTCTGGGGAGGAGCTGTGACATTGGGCTATTTCTCTTCACTAACCTTGGGGAGTTTTAATTAGGATTGATTACTTTTGCTAAACAACCTTTGAACAACCAAAAATAAAACGTGAATATGCAGATAGAAGCAGGTAGAAATGAAGTGAAGCGGGAGAGTTAGGAAATATATAAACTCCGACTGAAAGTCACGAAAGTAAAGCTGAAGGAGAAGTTATAGGTAAGGGGAAGGAGAAATGGAAAGGGAGGTTGAAATCGGTGATTAGATTAAAGATTGTTGAAAGAGGTTTAGTTACTACTGTTTTCAACAGTTGATAAGAGTTTGAGTGGCAGTCGAGGAAGGATTAGTGGTAAGAGTCTGTTGGATTACAATTGGTGGTTTGAATTTAGTTAGTAGAATCTTCTCCAGGAGAGCATATATAGTTATTGTTATAGTAAATAGAAGTTAATAAATTCCGTAAATATAGTTCTAGTGTCTCTTAGATTGGCTATTGTGACTTAGTGTTTAATAAATTGATCTAGTTATGGCACAAGAGGCAGCCCGGGTCGGGCAGGCGTCACACACCAAGCAATGTGTATTTGTGATAAAAGTATATATATATATATATATTATACATACTTTCAAATGCATTTGGTATCAAAACAATTTCATTTATACATAACTCGTACAGTTCTTATGAAAACCGCTTCTAGAATATGTAAACTTTATTAGAATATAATATCAATCACTTTTTGCTTTTAATTACTCCTACTTCAGGTGGCTCTCTCAAAGGCATTTTCTGGGGCGCTCTTCTGTCAATAATTGTCGATAAAATACATTTAAAATAAAATTTTGTTAACTTAGGAATAAGGGCTTTCCAAAATTCTTCGTTTCGTTGTATATGCAATGTCAAAGTGTCTTTTTACAATATATATATATATATGTGTATGTGTGTATGGATTACACCCATTATGCCGAGTAACAAGTACAAATAATGGATCTACTGAACATTCAAAAATAAAGACGAGCATTACCCTACTGATTTAGTGTGAATCGCTATGATTACCATCGTGAGGTTATCTGTGAAAAAATTCGTTCAGGGTAAGGAAAACAGCTCCTTCTTTTTTACTGGTTTTATAGTTTGAAGGTATCCTATTAACTCCCCCCCCCCACCAAAGTTTCAAACTATTCGCGTTGCCAACTGAGCACTATGTGCGGAACGGAGAGTTAGTTCTCGAATTTATGTAGGGTGATAGAATTGTCTAAGAGACATTCATGTTTGGTCAATTCTAAGCTTTCTCTGCACTATGTTTGCAACATTGTTTGAAAATTGAGGTGGAAAATGATTTTTGCACACTAGGGATTCAGTAAAGGGTCATGTATTCAACCATCATTTGATTACAAATTGCTAAATCGCTCTGAATAATAAAATAACAATTTAAAAATAAATTGAAATATTTGTGCAAAAGGATATTTATAAAATAATGATTGTATAAAAAAATAATGAGAAAAAAAGAATCGCAATTATAGAAAGCTTGAAGTTGGTGCTCTTTGGCTTTTTTCCAGTCTTCCAGTAGGAGCTTTCTCTTTTTCTTGACATTCGATTAATATAAAAAGAAAACTGAAAAGTTAAAGACAAAGCAAAAAATAAAAGTTTCAAACCTGAAATAGATGAAAGCTTCCCCTTACTGTCCGGAAATATTTTCTTTATAAATGTATTATGATAATAATATATATTTTCCAAATTTAACTATTAAGGCATTTATACGAAAATAAGAGAACTATAAAAATTTATATAGAACAATTTTTAAGGGGGTGGGATGACAGAGAGTTTTTTTATAACTTAATTTGACTGAAAAAGATCCACGTTTTTTCCCCAATTACTTATACTTTATTTCTGCATAAATTTCGGAAATAATGAGGAGTTACTCATAAAGCTTAAGTGAGTTGAATTTCAGGGAACAATTATGATTAACGGAATACGTAGTTCAATCGCAATATGTCATTTTAGTAAAAATAAAATTTAAGTATACAGTTAGTTTAGTTTTGACATAAAATAAGATACAAATTTTGTTCTTCAGCATTTATACTAATTGAATGTATTTATGTAAGCCATTAAATAATAATCATTATATTGATTGCATTTATGTAATAAAATTGAACATCTCCAAAAATAATATATGAAAACATTTCAGAGTGCTATCTCTGATAAATGCCTGGCAAACCTCTTCATTGTTTTTATTCTTTTACATTTTTATTCACTATAATTTTCTCTATTAGTTATGTCTTTTTATTTTTACTATCATTATTTTTCCTTATAAAAAAAATAAAGTTATATCTTTAATCCTATACGCTTTTAATAGTCCTCTCTTCCTCCTGAATTTGTTTTTACTTAGAGAATACCGAACCGAATATATTTATTGGGGTACATAACCCTCTCGGGCTTTAATTCATAGTGAATTGGGTATTATTTGGAGGTGAGACTAAACTATGGTTTTACATTTGCCCTTGAGTTAAAATTAAAATATAAAAAATTAAATAGTTTACGGAGCAATAGCTTTTGAAAATTACTTTTTAGGTTAAATCTATAATGAAAAATTTAAATTTATACAGGGTTGCCACTAGTTAATAAAACTAGGGGTGCTGAATTTAATCAATAATAAGTAATAAATTTAAGCTGTTAAAATGAATAGTTTAAGATAATGCAGCAGTAGTCTATTGAGTTCCTGCTTGTTTGTCCAGTCTGGTTTCAATGAGAGTGAGCGCTGTGATTGATCGATGATGAGGTGTGTTATTTCACTATATATATAGGTGGGTGTGTAGGGGTGTTTTAGTGTGAGTATAAATGAAACCGTAGTAAAATGCCTGTCCAGGCTAACACGCAAATTATCATATGACTGCTGCTTTAGTGTGAGGAGTGTGGTTGTTAGTGATGAATTTTATGGAAAGTTAATATAAGTTAAAGAATTAAAATTTTTCGTGGTCTATGGATTTGTGGGTTATTTATAATTGGGGTGTATTTTTCTTTTTCTTGAATGGTTTTGTTGGTTGAGGAATCTATGTCTTGGAAAAAATTTACTGAAAGCTTTTAATGAAGTTTTTGAATGGTAGGAGTTTAATTGAATATCTGATATCAGTGTTTTTCCTATACCAGTGGGTTTTTACAATCATTCTTATTGTTGCGTTTAGCGATTTTTCGTTTAGGTCAAGGGTTGTGTTTGCACTATGTGACCTGACTGGGCAAGCGTAGGTCAGAATAGGTCTTAATATCAGGGTGTAGATAAGCAATTTATTACGTCTACTTAATGTAGATTTGCTCGAGATAAGGGGAAATATGTTCTTTACTGCAGAATTATACTGCTTTTTAATTCGTATTACGTGCTATTTAAAAGTGAGCTTTTGATCCAACGTGACACCAAGATATTTATTGCATAGGACAAGGGTATGTTTTTGTTTTTCAGAAATATGTCTGGTTCAATTTTTCTGTAGTTTTTGGAAAAGAAGATGGCCTCAGTTTTAAAAACGTTCAGGGTAATTTTCCAAGCAGAGTACCATTCTTCTAGTTCCTTTAAGTGTTCGTTAAGTGCTTGGCCTATATTTGATGAAAAATAGTGTCGAGCTAGTATCGCAGTGTCATCTGCATACATGCATATTTTTGTATTTTCGTGTTTAGGGATGTCATTCACGTGATAATTGAATAATATTGTTGATAAAATTCCTCCTTGTGGAACTCCTGCTTCTATGGATCTTGAATTAGAATAATGATCGTTCACTGTTACTTGAAAGCTTCTATTTTGAAGGTATGAATTTACAATTTTTATTAGGTAGGGGGGGTATTATAATTTATCATTTTAAAAATTAAACCTGTGTGCCAGACTCGGTCGAAGGCTTTCTGGATATCTACGAAAACCGCACTGGTATTTTGTTCTTTGTAGAAACCAGTTTTTATATATTCCACTACTCGGAGCAGTTAGTGAGATGTGGAAAGCTTAGGGACGAATCCATGCTGTTCATGTATTATTACGTCATTTCCTTGGAGGTACATTGATAGTCTATTGTGGATGATTTTTTCGGCTATTTTGCTGAAGATTGGTAGAAGTGAAATTGATCTGTATTTTTCTGGCCGAGTAGGATCCTAACCCGGCTTCAAGATGGGGATGACTGCAGCGGTTTTCCAGGAATCCGGAAAGTGACCGAGTTCTAGCGTATTGTGTATAATATTTCGTAGTTGGAAGATGGATAGGTGGGGAAAGTTTTTAATCATCTTATATGTGATTCCTTCCCTATCTGGTGCTTTTTTGATTTTTATTGATTAAATATTACTGAAGGACATTACCTTTGATAAGTGATGATAATTCGATGTTGCTTATTAAAACAGCTTTAATGAAAGTTATGAACAGCCCACACTAAGAATGAGGAAATAATTTACTGACTTTGATGTAATATTTTATTTTATTTATTTTTTTTTTTTTAACTTTCGGTCATTGATTTTTTTTTAAATTTTTAACAGGCTAAAGAATCTAAAAAAAACTTGAGTTAATTAATTTAACAAATTTCAAAGACGTGACAAAATGTTTTCGGAAAAATAAACAATACAAAATACCATAATTAAATGATTTTAAAATATTAAATGGATTACGTATCCTATTGGAGAATCTTTATTTTTAGAAGATTTTTAAACGATATATGTATCCAACGACGAGATTTGCTCTACACTCCTCACGTTTGTTGAAGAAATTTGGAATTTCACTCCGGGTTTGGGGAGGGGGTTGAAAGGGTAACTTGCACCTTGACCAATGATAAACAAGAAAGTGACCTCAAAAATATATTGTTAATACAACTCTCAACGTCCAGTAAGGAAGTAGTAACCCTACTTGGCGTTTGCAAAGTATCTCTAGTTCCAAGATCTTTGGTGCGATAAATGATTAAAATGTATTAAATCAATTTTCAAAACTTAAATAATATGGAAAATTTTTCCTATGAGAAAGTATAAAACTCAAAATATTCATCGGATATTTTCTCTATTTAATTTTGTAAAACTTTTTTCTTTCATAATAGTAATATTTTACTTTAAAGTTTAAAAATATTTCGAATACTCTTGGTTGAAATTTGAAAATAATAATACAATGATTTTAATTACATTTAGGAATTTTCAAATATACCAATTAGTATTTCAAATATACCATTTCAAAGTACCAATTAGCGAAATCATACTTTTTTGATTTAACTTCGTGGATTATGATAAACTCATTATAGTATATTACTATAATAGCTCAGTATTTATTCTTTGATTAACTCAAGTAATTTGCTTCCATTAATTAAAATATTGGTATCATGTCATTTGCAAGGATAATTGAGATCAATATGCTCATACATTGATATATTGGTCACATTTATTATAAGCTTACAACATTCAAATCAGAATTGCAGATGGTGAAATAAAACGCATTGACTGAGTCCTCTGGGAGTGTTTTCACATATCGAGCTGCAATGACAGCTGGATTTTATTAATCTAATCTTTTGCAAATATATGTTTAAACTTTTACTACACGGCGAAATGCGATGTTAAGAGGACTAAAACCATATAATTTGTGAGTTTAATTCGAAACTAACCATCATCCTTTCTGATCACTTTATTGTGCTTGAGATTTTTTTCTTCTTCCGTACCTTGTAACTTGAAAAATTATATTTTATTTACTCTAGAATAATAAACTCGTTCAAAGATTAGGTAGTTAAAATCTTCCATTTTAAAACACATTTATTTTCAGCTTTACTAATAGATATTTATTTTAAATGTGTGTTAAGAGTAGTTTAAACTCCTTTTTCTTTAAATGAAAGTCTAAAATCTAAAAAAATATATACTTTGTATATATATTTTTCTATCTATTTTATGAAATATTTTCTTCATCTGATCATCAATTCGCAACGAATAGGTCGGGAAAATCAACTAAGGAAAAGAAATTAATTACATGTAGGGTCATATCGCGTTGTCCTGGTAACCAAATGGTTGTCAAGAGAGCGAAAATTAAAATATTTCAAAAATTATTTAATACATTGAAATGTAATTTACGTGATCGATTGCAGAATTCTTTTTTTTTTCTGCAGAGAAACGAAAGAATGAAATAGAAAAATCTAGCGACACCCTAGTTTCTAGCAATTTTAAAAAATTCGGATGATTTCATATTTTGAAAATGTTTTACGATATACTACGAATATTTCATCGACCAAATAAAAGCTTTTTTTGTTTAAAATCGTTTGGCGAAGGTAAACGTAGAGGTTATGAATAAATATTGCTTTATTCTTCGATATTAGTGAGATTATGTTACATCGTATGATATATTGCTTAAATTAATTAAGTTTTTAGCCGATGTCACATGCATTTATTACCTGTTGTTTCCATATAGTTGATCAGTATGTTATTTTCCCATCATTCGACGATTAATAATTATATGCTTAAGACTTATTAGATTTTGCTCAATTTACTCAAGAATTGTTGAAAAACAGCGATCGTAATATTCAATTTACAGCTATTGAAATTAAAGCTATAGTTCATATAATTAATATATATTAAATCATACAAAAAGTATCATCACTGTTCGGATAGTATTATTATAAATCAACGAAATCCACGAAAAATCGACGTTCATGTCAGTTTGATGTCGTTTCCTTCTTACAATTTTATCAGTAAGATATAACTCATATATTTACCATTATGTAGTTTGCGAAAGGTATTTTGTTTACATTGAGAAAGTACCTTAATGCCTTCTAGTGAAACTGTTGTAGGAATGAAATGCAAAGTAGAACGGATTAGCATCTTTTCAAGTGGAAGGTGAAAATAAACATTTTTTTTTTAAAAAAATTATTAGTTTGTAAAGTATTAAATGTATTATACTTGTTGATCGGTCATTTAACCAGATTAAGAAACGTAAATTGAGGCATTCTACGAAATATTTTCAAAATCTTTTAAGTTTGCAGGGCTTAAAAGAAGCTAATTAAACGTAATTAATAACTATTAGCTTTCAATTTTTTAGTCATTACTCATTTAAGTTTTCTTTTGAAAAATTTCAAAGAAATATTTATCTCTGAATTCCCATCCTTAAAAAAAAAAAAAAAATTGAATATCACAGTAACATCGAAATTCAAAGTTTTTATTATAACGGTAATTATGTTTATTTTTTGACACCAATGTTAAAAAAGGCAGAGCTGTCATATATTTATACATAAAGTAATTAAAAAACAAAAGAAAAAAAGAAAATTTATATTTTATTTCACAACAATTCATTGGAAAACAAAACATTCAACAGGGTGACAGAAATGGATTCAGTTATTTTTGAAAAACTTATAAAATAAAAGAAACATTAAATTATTTCGATCTATACATAGAAGTGCGTCATATTAAGAAAAACAACAAATTTAATCAAAACATACAAAAGCAAGAACAATTAACATTTTTAATTTTTTCAGTTCTATTTTTCTGGCGCGTCATCCGCACAATTAGTTTCTTTTTTTACAAACTACTCAAGAAAGAAACATATATACCAGCATTTATTTGCCTAATCTTTTAAGGATTTTCATACATGGATGATGCATATATTACATAATCAATCGCTTTTCTGGCAGATTAGGTTCCTGTTACAAATAAATTTGAGGTAATTTATGAATCTCCTTTTAATCTCTTATTAGGACAGAATATAATAGATAAGAGTATATATTAACAATTATTAAAACGAAAAATTAATTCTATTGAACTTCACTAAGAAATTTAATTAATTACTAATCTCACACTAAGTAAGGGAAAAGTTCAATACTTCCCCATTATAGAGGTCCCCGACGGAGAATCATCAAGATAACAAGACGTATTGCCAAGGTAGATAGTAAAATCTCAAGGAATGTTTGCTGTCCTAAACAAATATCACATGATTATGTAATCAACATTCTGAATGTTTGCTAACGTTTTCGATTTTGGTCTTTTAAAATCACGTATTTTCTTAATATGCCGGTAATAATAATTAACTTGTCAAACAATGATATGGCCTCCAATTCAATTATAGTAATGAGGTGAATAAGCAAATCAATATGTTAAAATGACAACTACCTGAAGCTGTATGTCACCGACGAAATCCTTTAGAGGTGCAAAAGGAAAGCCCCTCTGTTGGAAACAAGTTCAGCAGTTCCAGAATACTGTTTGTAATTGTTTTAAAATTTATGTTATGTTGAGCCGAGGCGTTGAAAATCCACAAATGATACGATAAACACTCTCAACACTTTTGAAGGAGTGCAGATAACACATTTTTGAAAAAAATGTCTATGATAAGGAACGTGATGTCATAAATCATAATTTAACGACACAAAAAAACTATAAAATATTTGACGATACATTGGGTGTAATATTAAATCTGAAACACAACAGGGGACAAAATATGAAGGTGGACTTGGTTCTTCGAATGCTGAGCTGTAATCATGATTTAATGCTCTATCCAAGAAATTAAAGTACTTTGAGTTTTCAGCATATTTCTTATAATCGACTGGACATTCATTCCAAAGTTCTTTCAGTAGTTCCACGTAATCATAGTCATGACATTCTTTTTTTATTTTGGAAATGACCACATAAAGCAAGAAATGGAGAAATTCTTTTTTGGAAACGTAGGTGAAAATACGATCGATAATTTGCTGGAATTGTTCATGAAACGGTGAATTTAAGAGAACTATGTATACCTTCAAGGGTTCTTTTTTCAAAACATCATCGAACTGTTTTGCTGTCATTTGTGACAAACAAAATCCTTTTGTATGCTGAGGGAATACATCCTTAATAACTTTTCTAAATGCCCGCCACTGATCTCCCGTGGATAGTTGCTACAGCAGATTGCCTTGTATAATTGCCTCCTCTTCACAGTACCAGAATAATGGTTGAGAAAATTAGTGCTTTCTCCAGTCTACAGCTCCACTCTTTAAAAACGTTATCCAATCTTTCACGGCGTGCCCCCAGCGACAATCAAAATAAGACATGCGCGTAGCAGAAAGTTCTCTTCTTGCAGTTTCATTCATTTCATCCCACAGCTTCTTGGTCTCCTCTTCCATCCAATAAACGCAAGCCAATTCAAAGCGTTTTGAAATATCGCTACTTTGACTTTCTATAAGACTCTTGGCAGTTTTTAATCTGTCAATTGTTCCATTTCCCTTAAAAACAAATTTAATGGGACGAAACAAGCCATTCTGAAACATCAGTTTATGATCATAATACCAGTTTTTTGTTTCTCTTTTTAATTGTCTCATTTGGACAGTAATTTTTTTCTTAATCATCAAAGGCTAGTCTAAACACCACACTTTCTTTTTTAAAATTGGATCTAATTTTTCTAAATCTGCTGATACAAAATACTCTCCTCTTGGCTTTATATGTTTAGAAAGCTCGATATCAGAGTAAACAAGAGTTGCAATTTTTGTAACAGACAACCACTTCAAAGACAATGCGGAGCTTTTTATTCTTGTGAATTCCATGAGTAAATATATTTTAAAATAATAAGAAAAAATGAACGGAAATCAAAATTACAATCCTGCTGCGAGGTGTCCTTTTGTTTAACTAAGTTTATTTATGGTTTTTGTTTTACTTTTCAAACGTTAAATCTAATTGTATGGTTCTTTGTGTGTAAATGACAAAATAGACTTTTGTGAAAAAAGACTTGATTGAATCTTGTGCCCTGAAAATACAAGTAGTAACATCCACTGAAAGAAAAATAAAATATATTAGTATATGAAGCTAGTAGTAAATTCTGAGCTTTGTCAAAAGCAAATGAAACCTGTTCAATTTTCCGTCATTGCAATTGAAAATATTTTTCCCATTATCTTCCAATATTCTTCGGATATATTAAACCTCATTTAACACAAAATTTTACGTTGAATTCTTTAATTAGAAGATCAAATTTTTCCTTTTGATCTTAACTAATAATTACATATTTTTAGGTTGGTTTTCCAAGTTATGAGATATAGTTTCCTTTTATATATAGATTAATGAAAAGGATAGAAAAAGAAATATTATATGTGATGTGGAAAATTATAATGAGTCATTTAATTTTTTCAAATATCTGCAAACATATTACTTCTTTTAAGAGTTTATCGAACTTGGCACAATTTCACTCGAATATTTTATACATACAGTTAAACAAGTGGCATTGACGTAAACTTTTATTTCCATTATAACAGTAAAATGCTTTGTACGAAAACTACAATAATAAAAGTAATCTTTGGAAAATCAGTGCACTAAATTATTGTTATAGCTTATTGATAATTAATTAATTGATATTTTTTGGGCGATAAGACCTTTGCTCAGGGTAATTTTATTCTTAAAAGATCAGGTTTTCCTTATTTCTTTGAATTTTCAGTGCTTTAATATTAATAAGTGGCGAACTTTCGAAACTTTTAATAACCATTTTATACGTTTTTTAATTCTAATAGGAAGGCAATACAGAAGGCGAACAAATGACGAATGACGCATAAACAACATGATCACACACACAAAAAGCACAAAAAATGACCGAAGTCATTGCCTTATTAAAAGTTATCTTGCTCGCAATACAAAGCTGTCTCAGTATCATCATGGAACGATGTAGGTGAGGCCGATTCATTTGCTCCAAAAAATCACAAAGATGATGGTTAAAAATCCGAATGCGATGGATGTGTTCTCCCGGACAGTCAGGGCCCGTCAAAAGACGATATTTTGCAACAGCCTCATGACGTGGGTCGTTGGGAATGGATAGAATATCCTCAAATCCACTGCAATACACTCAGACTAACCGAGCGGCGGCCTGCATCAAAAATCCTTCAGAACCTGGCTGAGTTGCAGACCATTTTGCCGTATAAACGTTACCAGGATGCACCACGTGGAGGTAGATCTACTTTGCATCTACCACCACCCCTTTATACGTAAAAAATAAAAATTTAACAAACAAAAATGAATTATTTGTGATAAAAAAATAATATATAAAGCATGTTGAACGCAATTTAGTATTCAAAAGAAATAGAATGTAAATAGAACATGAAGAATAATTCGATATAAAAACCAAAGTTTTTAAAAACAACGTTTTTATATGGTGACAAAGTTTATTAAAGAAAATTATTGAAATATTAGTTAAAACTGTTGGTTATTTTTAACTTTAAAATTTACTTAAAAAAGAGACATTTGTGAGCGTATTAAAAAATTCATAATACTCATAAAATCAAAACATGCATTTGAAAGTTTGTAAGCCATTCTATTAAAAAAAAAAATGGGAACCAGAATTCAGAAAAAATTATTGTGATAAGACATGGTGCCAAATATTGGAAACTTTCTTTCTTGCTCAAGATTATTGACTAAAAGTCAGCAACCCTTACTATCTCGGAGATAGTAAAGGGGAGATAGTATCTCCCCTTTGTGAGTACAAAAGGTTTACGATACTGCATGCTGCGTGGGGAGTGCCCTGTGCTCCCAGAGGGGGAAAGAAATATATCCCTCAATCCTAAAAGCTCCGAGAGGAAAGAATATTTTGACTTATTAAAATTATTGAAATATTAGTTAAAACTTGTCGCAAACGTCTAAATATTGCATTGTTAGGCGAGTACGAACGATTCCCGAAATTTCAAAGCTCTAGCTTGATGGGAAATTGGTTAAATTAACGATCGAAAATTTGATGACACACACACTCACACACACACACCAAGTGAAATTCAGAAAAACGTTGTAAAAAATGTACACATTCGATGAAGATGTAAAATATATAGTCCATTAGACCATTCCTATACTATTAAAGGAAAAGAAAAAAACATCTGCGATTGAAACATTTCACTAAAATTATGAGTCGCATTATGATAATTATGACAACATTTATCCCTTTGATTTCACAAAGGCTATGAATATTGTATTCCAAATGTAAGGGATACCCTTTCTTTTAATGGGAAATCTAAATAATCCTTTTGTTCAGTCCGTTGTCTCTTTTTGTATTATTCCAGAGAGGTTTTATTGTAAAGCCAATAGATTTCGATCTTCTTCCTTGAAATGGAAGAGAAATCTTTTATGGTAGAATTCGACTGGATGTGAAACAGTACGATTGTTGATTCCCATATAGATACGAGATCCAATATAGTTTGCAATTAATAAACTTTATTTACTTTTTGTTTAAACAGTCCGTCGTAGTTAATTGAATGAACTTAACTTTAATTACTTACAATAGTAATTTACAGTAAATTTACAAACTTATTTCATAACTGTCAAATTAAAAATTCAAATGACAGTATTCATAAACATAATACTGAAAAGTTTGAAGCCTCAGCAAATGTAGCAATTTAACTGCAGAAATTACACTTCCTTTGTTGTCTGGAAAAATTGATGAATCGAGTTTATTTAAAATTCAATTTCAAAGTTTAATTGAAGATAGTAAAAATTTATCAGAAAATCAATTGTTGTGTTTTTTTCGAGCAACTTTAAAAGGTGAAGCTAAAAATATTGAAATTTCTGATGATACATTCCGAGAACTTTTCAAAGCTCTTAACGAACGTTATGCTAACGAAAGATTAATAGTTGATAATCATATTAAGAATATAATTAATTATGTTAAAGTTACTCAAGAGACTGCAAAAGATTTAGGAAAATTTCTTGACTGTATTACAAATAACTTAAGAGCATTAAAAATATTAAATTAGGAACAAGATATATTATCGAATGCGTTTTTTAGTGAAGTTTAGTTTTTAATAACTTCGCACTTGAAGCAACACGAGGGCTGTTGGCAACGGACATCATAATTTTGGTCAAGTGACGAGGAAGACACCTGAGCTGGAACCCCACTCTCCTAACTTCCACACCACGCCTTCGGGAGGATTTTGGGCACTAACATCAGCCCCAGCTACACGGCGGGGCTTTTGTGGCCAAAGCTCGAGCCTGCGACCGAATTAAAACCGCCGGTCACAAATCCGAAACCATGACCACTAGGCTACCGCAGTTAATTTCGAATTTTTTACTGTTGAGTATTATTTTACGGAAGCTAGCAATATATAGACATAAGCAGTATGAATTATCACATGAAACCACTGAATTTCCAGATTTTGTTGATTTAATCGAATTTCTAGTAAAATAATTTTTAGTTTTACTTAATATTAGTCATAATCCTTCCGTTAGATTAAAATATTTTGAAAAAAGACACTATGTTTAAAACTCTATTTGTTAAATCACTAGGTATAAATTCTGCCTTATATTTACTATCCAAGAATATTCATATACATTCAAAAGTTAATTATTTTTTTTATTTTACTCCAGAAAAAAGTATGCATTTGTCAGAAACAATAATCTATGTTTGAATTGTTTTGGTCTGCATAAAGATGTATATTGCGCTTTAAATTTACATGTTTTAATTTTTAATCAAAACATCATTCGTTACTTCATAAGAATGAGTTAGTACTGCGTGTTAAGAGGTCACAAGATTCCTCTTCTGCAGGGAAGAAACACGGAAATTTTCGAAACGCTCACCGAGGTGGCTAATAACCAACACCTCCTAAATACTATTGGTAATAAATAAAGAATTAAATTTGCTAGTACACATCGATCAAAGATACATCAACTAGGTATGTGTAAATGTGTAATAAAAGCTAATAATGTTACTGTTGTACATGAAATATTACATGAGCTGGTTTTCAAAGTACAAATAAAAAGCTTCTTCATAATATGCTTTCAGATATATCTGATGATAAAAAAATTGTGGTCCATTTATCAATTATTCCGTTCAAATTTTTAAAAAATAACAAGTTTTTAGAAGATATTCTAAAATGTTTTTTTTTTTTTTTTGTATATTACAATCAATATCTCCTCATGCTTATCAATTTTTAACAAATTCAGGATATCTAAATATTCCATATTCCAGAACTTCACAAAAAATGTGTTCTTTTAAATCTAACCCCCAAACAGAACAATCAAATAAAATCTTTCTACCATACATAAAAAAAACAACCAGCCTAAAACCTGTTGATAAAAATGCCATATCCATGCTTGATGAAATTCATTTAAAACCATATTTAGATTTTAAGGGGGGGGGTAACATTCTTGGGATAGCTTATAATAGTGAACAAGCTGCTACTTCAGCCTATGTTTTCATGATTCAGAGTTTTCTTTCTTATTTTAAAAAGTTCATATAATGCCGGCGAAAGAAATATATGGAGAGAAACTTTTTGCTGCTGTTAAAAAAACTTTTGTAGAACTTGATGGTATAGGATTCAAAGTTATAGGCGTAACTTCTGGCAATAATTCTATTAATCGAAAAGCAATGTCCCACTTTACTGTTCCTCCCCAATTGAGCATTATATATTCACATCCTTCTAACCTTTATTTTTTGTTATTGATTCAGTACAAATATTTAAATGCATCCGTAACAATTGGATTAATAGAAAAAAGGAAGGCAATGTCTTTATTTCCCAGATTTTGAAGATCATTATAAGTTTTCATTATTAGAAGAAAATTTCTCTACACTTAAGCCACTCTATGACATAGAAAATAATAATTTAGTAAAGTTTGCTTATAGTTTTACTTTAAAGGCTTTATGTTTTTTCAAATCTTGAAAATCAAAATGTGAAATTTGTGCTTAAGATATTTAATAACTTTGTTATTCAGGGGCTTCAACAATTAGGACAGCAACAATAATTAGTTATGAAACAACACCAAATTTTATTTCTTTGTTTTGCACATGGTGGAGAATTTTTAATGTTGTAACACCTTTAAAGGGACAAAACGTGCTTGATCTTTATCAACAACCGATTACTTTATCACCAGATAACAAAGGATGTGAATTCTTATACAAAATTTTGTTATGGTTAGATCCGTGGAAGGAAAAAAAATGTACTTCTGGAATCCTAACTAAAGAAACACATCTTGCTTTTATTCATACAACATATGCTTTACATGAAATGTATAAATATTATATAAATTAATTAAAATTTCAGTATTTTCTTCCCGGAAAAATTCAAACAGATGCATTAGAAAGTTGTTTTAAGAAATATAGACACTTTCAGGTTCTCAATATTCAATATCAGTTCAACAGCTTTATGAAGTGGAAGCTAAAGGAAGAATGCAAAATTATTACCTCTAACTTTAATTTTCAACACTTATGGGCATCTCCAGTTAAAAAACATTGATTTAGAATAATCGTGCAATGAAAGTCATTTAGAATCTTCAATACATGATTTTAATATAACATGATCTGAAAAAGATTTTTGCGATGCTGAACGTTATCTACCTGTTTTAACATATTTAGCTGGTGTTTGTGCAAGAGCAGCACTTGAAAAGTTAAAATGTGACCTTTGTTCTAAATCACATATTTTCAATAAAACTTTTGAATTAAATGCTAACCATAATTGAATGCTTAACATAGACAGAGGAAGTCTATTGTGTCCTACTCCATATGTTGTCACAGCAGTACTCTACAACTATTTAACAATTCAGAAACTTCTTTCAAAAGATTATGAAAAAATGTTCCTTACGCAAAATAATCAACGTCAAATTTCCTCAGAAATAGGGATTAGCTTGATAAATTCAAATGAATACTTTTTATCTGATGAACCTTGCAATAATGATTATGCTTCTGAACTAGTTTTAAAACATACTATCCACACTTCTACAAATGCATTATTAAAAGCTACTATGGGGCAAAAAATGACATTAAAAAAGTTGAAACAAAGAAAAGACAACTATATACACTATTAGCTAAATAAATTGCTTTATTTTTATGTATGGATCCATTTTTAATTTATATATATTTATTTTCGTGCATGATTTACCTAAAAATATTTTTTTTAAATTTATTTAACTGTAATTTTTTATTTTGTGTTTGGGTATGATACGAATAAAGTTATTTTTTTTAAATTTTTGTTGCATTTCTTGTTTTGAAAACTATTTCACTTTTTGTAAATATTTAGAATAAAACTTAAAAAATAATGATAAACAAATTAGCATAGTTTTGTGCATAAATTAACAATAAAATATAGAACATTAATTATTTTTTATCTTTTTGCTTTCCTAAGAACAATAAAAATATGAAAGATTCTTATTTGTTGCAATGTAGTAAATGTTTATGTTCATTACAATAATTTGGAAATAAATAATGCATTGATTATCCCATACTTGCGATTATTATTTGAAAAAATAAACTATATTTATACTTAAATCGGCTATGTACATGAAACACAATTTTTTGATTAATTTACTGATGTTCTTTTGTTTGCTACATTTGAATGTTTAGTTTAATAATAAGGAATGGAAGAAAATATGTAAAAATGCATCGGGAAGAGTTCCGTGGGCGCGAAAGATGCCAGACGATGTTACCCTACTAGTCGTGACGTCACAAATCAACGCCGAAGCTTTCTAGCATTTAAAACATGGGTGAATAAGTCCCGAGACTGTGCGGTCGTTTTTTTTTTTGCGATTTCCTCCTTCAAACGCACCAGCAAGTCAATATAATAATCACTGTTGATCGATTTACCTTTTTCCAGGTAGTCAATGAAAATCACGCCATGCGTATCCCAAAAAACTTACGCCATGACTTTGCCAGCTGACTGCTGCGTTTTCGGACTCTTCGGACGGCTTTCGCCAGCTGTGCGCCACTCAGATGACTGCCGCTTCGACTCTGGAGTGTAGTGATGTATCCATGTTTCGTCCATGGTCACATAACGACGCAAGAAATCTTTTTTGTTGCGAGTAAATAGCGATAAACAGCTTTCTGAATCATCGACTCGCTGCTGTTTTTGTTCCATCGAAAGCAATCGCGGCACCCACTTGGAAAAAACCTTTTTCACTTCACTTCAAAAAAACGTTTTCAGTAAATACACTTCCAT
>BMAW01056359.1:0-59601 GCA_019974015.1 Nephila pilipes
TCGCTAGGAAGGGAGCATTAACTGTTCCATATGTTACGGTATTAAGTACAATTTAATATTTATTATTAAATTTTTGCTGTTTTGTTTTCTCAAAAAGTTTTAGTCGAAATTTATACAAGGTTGAGCTTGAAATTTTGTTGGAAAAAATTTTAAGAGTAGTTCAAAATATTTAAGTTTTTGTAACATTTGCTGAAAATAATTTTTATTTTGAAGTTGTTTTCAGGAAAATACGAAAGGATGGAGTCGTTCATTCGCATTACGTTTGAGCAGTTATTCGATTTTTCTGTAGTATATCACTTTAGAGAACAAAGAAAAAAACAATGCACATCATTAAATCTACGACACATGCTTTATACACAGATACTACATTCATGATAGAATAACTAGAAATGAACCAAAATTCAGGTTTTAAAAAAATATTAGATATAAGACAAAACAAAAATTACAAATTAAAAATGAGTGATTAGTAATTCGCCACGTATCATAGGTTATAATTGTAAGAATAGGTAAAAACAAAAATAAAAAATCTAACAGCATAATGCCCAGATTGATACATATACATAAGGTGGAAATGCGTAATTAAATTTCATCAAATTGGTCTGTATTATGAATATCTTTTTGAAGCAAAGTTCACTTTTTGTACATTGCTGTCTGTGTTTGTTTCTTAGGGTCTTCTATTTCTGGCCACTCCTTGGTGTGTATTTTCAATTTCGCGTAGTGTAAATAAGTTCTTCTATGGCCAATTATATACATTAATTATTTGAAAAAATTGCTTATTAAATTTTAATTTAGAAGCAGAACGAGTAATATAATAGACTGTCTTTTTATTTGTGTCAGTCAGTCAAATGACGAGGATGACACCTTATATCACAAGCTATTCTCCAACTTTCCACACTGTCCGTGGGTGAGGACCCAGATCCTCGATATATTGATTATATACAAGATTTCCTCCCGGGGCTCAGTTGCTTTCAAATATTTCATGGTGATACAAATACTCAGTTAATTTACAATTTTAAAAATGCATTGAACGATCATCTCAAAGCAATATTTAATAATGTAATGCAAAGATTATTTAACAGTATTATCGAAAAGGCTTTCATTTATATTTCTGTAGATCTAGAGCAATACAAAATTCTTAAGGATCACTTTTAGTATCCAATATGGCACCTCTATGTATAGGTGAAGGACCTATGTACACATTATTGCTTTCTTAATAAAAGAAAGATTAATTCAGAAATCATGAACTTTATTTAAAAATGAACAACTCTAAAACACTAATTTCTTTAGATAAGGAGTCATTTCAACGACAAAGTTGTCATTATCAATAATATCACGAAAGTCGTTGGTAATGTCATCAGTTGTGCGCAATTATCGGCCAAAATTGAGAAAAATTGCAGTTTTTACAACGTTTTTTCTGAATTTCACTTTTGTGTGTGTGTGTGTGTCATCAAATTTTCGATCGTTAATTTAATCAACTTCCCAACAAGCTAGAGCTTTGAAATTTTGGGAATCGTTCGTACTCGCCTAACAATGCAATATTTATACGTTTGCGACAAGTTTTAACTAATATTTTTTTTAAATAATGCAGTTTAGCCCAATCACTTGGCGCAATTTGAATAATTGCCAAACTTGGCGAATTTTTTTTTTTTTTTTGGCTGAATGTTAAGTCCGCTTTGCGGACCAATTTAGCAACATTTGGCAAAATATCGCCAAATAATTCCAGTCTCCAAGAGTGGTTTGACTAAACTGTATTCCAACCATTTAATTTACCGGATTAATTAATTTTAGTTAGTTTTAACGTTGTTATGTATTTCACTTGGTGTGTGTCTGTCTGTGTGTGTTTCAGTGTGTCAACAAATTTTCTATCGTTAATTTAACCAACTTCCCATCAAGCTAGAGTTCTGAAATTTTGGGAACCGTTCTTACTTGCCTAACAATGCGATATTTAGATATTTGTGACCAGTTTTAAATAATATTTCAAGAATTTTCTTTAATAAATCTTACCACCATATAAAAACATTGTATTTAAAAACGTTTGTTTTTATCTGGAATTGTTCCAGTTGAATTGCACATAGAGATGTTGAATGCGAAACGGATAGCAGGAAGCTTTTCTGACCAAGTATCATGGCGGTTGTTTACAAAAATAGCAAGTCGAGATTTTAAATCTCGGTTTTTACGCTCTACAGGGTTTGCCTGAATGTGGAATACAGGGATCAAGGATTGATGAATATCCAGCAGATAACAAAGTTGCTCCATTACAGCGGACACAAACTGTGGTCCCTTATCACTTACAATTCTTCGAGGAATACCATACCTCCTGAAGACTTCTTCTACCAGGGTGGTAGCGCATTCTTTTGCAGTTGCTTCTTCCAATGCAAACAATTCAACCCATTTAGTGGTAACATCTTCCACCATATAGATCCACTTCTTTCCATGGCTTACAGGAAGAGAGCCAAACTAATATATTGATAACGTCTCAAACCTTTGTGATGGAACTGGAGTTTGGAGTAAACCAGCAGGTTTCTGATTGGATGTTGTATCGCATACATTAATTGCAATGTTTTACATAATTATTTATGTACTTCCTCATTCCCTTCCAGTAGTATCTCTTTGAAACTCTGTCAAATGTACCTTCCATACCGTAGTGACCTACGGTGGAAGCACCGTAATGGAATTTGTGAATTTGATCTCTCTCATGTTCTGGAATGATCAGTTGTGCTTCATCTGATTCTGAATCTTGAGCATATTTGTAAAGGACACCTCGATTCATTAAAAAACCTTCTACTGTCCTTTTTCTGTATTCTTTAGTCAGTTTGACTGCTTCTGGACTATCAATTATTTTCTTTAAGTTTTCATCTTGTAATTGACTTTCTCTGATTTCATTAGGACTCCTAGTAGGAAACTCTATCGTAACAACAGTGGGTTGGCTAAAAGTCACATCGCATATTTCGCAAGGGGGTTCTCCATGGTGGCAGACAGGGCGAGAGAGCATGTCAGCAACTACATTGCATTTGCCGGGAACATACTCAATACGGAGGGTGAACTCTTGTAGTAGCAAAGCCCAAAGAGCAAGTCGTCCTGAAAGGGATTTTAGAGACATAAGCCATTTTAAAGCATGATGGTCTATAGCAACGGTAACTTCTTGACCTTCAATGTAACATCTGAATTTACCTAAAGCCCAAACGACGGCAAGAGCTTCGCGTTCTGTTGTCAAATAGTTGCGCTCAGCACTTGTTAGAAGTCGGCTTGCGTACTCAACGGGATGTTGATCTTCATGGGTATTTCCTTGAAGGAAGACAGTACCAAGAGCGTATGCACTCGCATCAGTACGTAAAATATATGGTTTGTTTGGATCGCACTGCCTGAGAACTGGTGGTGTCATTAGCAAAGTCTTTAAAGTGTTAAAAGAAACTTGTTCTGGTTCTGTCCAGCACCAGGAGGAAGACTTTTTAGTGAGGTTGCTAAGAGGTCTAGCCACTTCGGAAGAGATCGAAATGAACCTCCAGTACCAGGGGCATGTTTGAAGAAAGGACTGAACTTGCTTTACAGTCCTGGGTTCAGGTATGTTTTGAATTGCGGCAGTTTTATCAGGATCTACTTGTATACCTTCAGGGGTAATAAAATGTCCCAAATATTTGACCTTTGAAGATGCAAAGTTGCATTCCTCACGGTTAGCGGTCAGTTTGAATAAAGAAAGTCTTTGGAAAACATCTTCCAAATTTTTCAAGTGCTCTTTGAAAGTCTTTGGAAAACATCTTCCAAATTTTTCAAGTGCTCTTCGAAAGTCTCTGATAAAACTATTATATCAACAAGATAAGATAGGATAAAATCATCTTGCAGACAATTTCTGAACTTATCGATAAGTCGTTGGAAAGTCGCAGGTGCGTTTTTGAGTCCAAACGGCATTCTTATGAAGCGGTACGTCCCGAAATGAGATGTGAAAGCTGTTTGGTCTCTGTCCGTAGCAGCTACATTCACCTGATGGTAGCCAGCTTTTAAGTCGTTTGTAGACATATACCGAGTATGCTTGGCATCATGCAGTAGATCTTCAATTCGTGATAGAGGATAAGAATCCGTCTTGGTGATGGTATTCAGTTTCCTATAATCGACACAAAACCGAATAGTGCCATCGGTCTTAGTTATGAGCACAACAGGTGCTGCATATGTGAATCAAAAGGTTCTATTATGCCTTCATTTAAGAGTCTATCAATTTTATTCTTCATTGTTTCTTTTCGTGCGGGAGACACTCGATAAATAGGCACAGATACAAGCGGATGGTTTTGCGTATCAATGTAATGTTCGGTGAAAGGGGTTGCTTCTCCCCCTAGACAGAAACTATTTCTATACCTAAATAAGAGTTCGTTCAATTTCTTTTTCTGAATGGCAGCCATTTACCTGAAACATCCTAGAGATGTTTGTCTAAACCACGTTTTCTATGTGTGGTGAACACGGGTGCCTCGAGGCAACAGGAGGACTATTGGCGATGGACTTCGTACTTTTGAACCTCGGTAAAGTGATTGAGCTGGCACCACCCATTCCTAGCTGCCACAATACGCCAAAGTGATGACTTTGTGCCCCAGCATATTTCACCTACAAAAGCCCCAGTTACATCGCTACTTTTTGTACGCTCAAAACCAAGACTAAGGGAAAACTGCCCGTGGCGAGTCTGATTCCTCAACCATTAGGCAACCTTAGTCAATCTATCGTTTTGAAGGAATTTAGTTCAGAACTCAAATTTGATTCCTGAATTTAATCTGAGTAAAATTATAAGTTAAGAACTAAAACATTTTGACTAATATGTGGAAATAAACAAACACCATCCTTTTTTAAAGGTAAAATTTTCCATGCTCCAGTAGGTTGTGTGCCCAATTCGAAAGTTTTTCTCTGGATTTCTTATATTTAATATATATATATATATATATATATATATACCGGGTGGCCCAGCGGGTAATGTTTGAAACAAATGAAAAAAATAAAAACAAATAAGAGACATAAGAAGAATTAAATGACGTTTATTGAAGGGACATATTGGACAATTAATGATAAAGAGGTTCGAAGTGCCCGCCATCTTTAACAAGGACAGCAGTTAGGCGGTTTTGGAATCCAACCATTACTCGTGAGCAGGCCTGACTGTCAATCGTGTCGACAGCAGTTATAATTGCGGTTTTGAGTTCTGGAAGGTCCGTAGGACTTGTCTGCCACACTTTGCTCTTCAAATAACCCATAGGTAGTAATCCCAGGGGTTCAGATCTGGTGAATATGGGGGCCATTCGATACCACCTTGGAAGTGCGATGGGTAATCAAACCCAATGATTCGATCGCTAAAATGCTCATTGAGCACCTCGAAAACATCCGCCGTACGATGTGGTCTTGCTCCATCCTGCATAAACCAATGACCTTGGACCAAGTCATGATCATGAAGAAAAGGGATGAACTCCTCGTCCAGGAACTTTCTGTAATTCGCCGCGCTTAGAGTTCCATCGATGAAAATAGGGCCAAATACACCATGCGAGGATATTGCACACCACACAAGAAATTGTTTCGGGTGGAGGCTTCGGACAACAGTTATCTCCAGCCTTTCTCTGCCCCAGTAGCGATAATTCTGTTTGTTCAGATGGCCCTCCAAAGTGAAGTAGGCCTCATCTGAAAACCAAATTTTCTTTACATCGATTTCACCTGTTTGAAGTTTTTCAAGCATAAGCTGTGCAAACTCAGATCGTCTTTGTGTATGGTCTTCGTTGAGAGGTTGGGTTACTTGAATTTTGTAAGGCGACAATTCGAGCTCTTTCATTATTTGCTGAAGTGATGTACGCTTTATTCCCAACATTTCTGCTGCTCTTCTTACATATCGGGTCGGATCGGCAGCGAAAAAGTCGTCGACGACCTGTTTTGCACCATCTGTGACCACAGTAGCAGTGGCTGTAGCCATAGCTTTTTTTATCGTCTTCCACCGATCCAGTACGTTTGAACTTGGCATACAGTCTACAGGGAAGAGGATTGAAACACATTTTTCAGAACAAACATGGAAGCAAAAAGGAAAACATTTGTACCGTAAAACGCACAAAATGACTCACCTTGCCATAGTCCTTTTGTTTGGCCAATTCTTGTTGTGGAACTTCTCCTGCCATGCTCGTTGAACTGCCTTCACATTTTCATCACATCTGGCCATTTGTAGCACAATAAAGACGCTAACATCCGTCGAATATTTGTTCATGTTTACTAACGAGAATCACCCGCTAAAGCGCACCGCAGACTGAGGGAACATCACATTTACAATTGCCCACTCACCGGAGCATGCGCACCAAGTTTGACTTCACTCACGTACACCTAGAGCCATCTATTGGACTTTGTTTCAAACATTACGCACTGGGCAACCCAGTATATATATATATGTGTGTGTGTGTGTGTGTTTGTCACTGAAATAAAGCAAATCTCAAACTTTCAAATAATTCCTTAAACGTATTTTTTCTATTTTTTTTTAATATTATATGACAGCGATTTTTATTTCTTCTAAAAGAATTAAATATTTTTAGATATGGGCCACCTGATGAAACAAACATGCGTGAGCTGACAAGGTCATACGTGGCGGAGTAAATTTTTAAAAGTAGAACAGTTTTTTTGCAAATTTATAAGATTAGCTGCTTCCTAAGACTCTTGAGTATCTCGGAATAATCTATCGGTAGTAAAACGATATTGTTCAGCTCTTACAAAAGATATAAACATTGAAAGAAATTATAAGCATGAATAAATATCTTACAAAATAATTATTTCTTTAGAAATTTATTTAAATGCTTTGTGTTTACGCTTCTAATTTTCTGAACTGTGCTAATGCCTGAAGTTTTTGTTTTCAGAATATAATTTAAATGAACATTTTCATTTGTGTTTATTGTTTTTTTTAAATAATTTTCTATTATCTAGAATTTTAGTATGAAAATCAAATATTTTTATTAATGCTTAAATGGTATAGATTCCCATTTAAGTTATTAATCTGTAAGTATGGAGCAATGCAAAAGCTTCGGAGATGATTAAACCTTTTTAGTGTGACCCTCCTTTTAAAGGAGCTGGATATATGTGTCACTGTTAAAAAAACAAAAATAAGTTTAGAAGTAAAGATAAAGTATTTGTAAAAGAATGGATTAAAAATCATATTTCTATTGCAGATTAATAATTGCAAGAATAGGAGAGAATATAAGAAAGATAATATAACTTAAATCACAGAATCTCAAAAGAAGATATATTAAAAATTTTAATTGTACTCCAACGAGAAAAAAAAAATTATTATTGTTAAATAAAATAACTTTATCCTCAAAAATTGTCTATATTCAGTTTCGTGTAATACAATTAAATGAGTCCTACTTCGATCAACTAGTTGCATTGCTTATTAAAAGATTGTTTCTGCAAGTTGCTATTGCTTATATTACTAGGCATTTTGTTGAATGCCCTCGTAATTATCAGTGATTTGACGAGGACGACACCTGATATCAAAATCCATTCTCCAACTTTCAACACCGTCCCCAGAAGAGGACCCGATGACTCGACATACAACAGCCGCGCAACACTTCGTGTCCTTGGAATCATTATTCACGTATGACTCGTCGGAAAATCAGCAATCGTTAATCTTCGAAAATGCGACGGCAAATATATTTATTCAGTTGCATGGAATGTTACAAAATTGCAATTAGAAGATTTAAGAAAAAAATAACTCAACTGAATTAATTTGTAAAAGTGTATACGAGAAAAATAATAGTCATTAAACGTAAAAGAAAATATATATATCCTTTTAAAATATTCATTGAAGTAAAAAAACTCTATTTTCATGATCATTCAGAAGTACTTCTTTTTAAATAAAAATCTGTACCTAGGAAGTATCGAATTACTTTATTGGAAATTATTTGAAAAATATAGCGGTTTATGTTCCAATCTGTATACAATTATTATTACTTAACATGTCTTTGAAATAAATTATAATAACAGAAAAAATATAAATAGTAAGAAAAGGGATTGAAGAATAAAAAAGCTATTTTTTAAGCTTAACAGAATTTAGAAGAGACACGAGGTAGACTGCCAACTGACATCGTAATTGTTAGTCTTTCAAGTGACGTTGAAGATACCTGATAACGCAATTTTTCTCCAAATTTTTTATAGTATTAAGGTGAGGACCCAGAGCATCTATATATTATTATATATCCACTCCTCCACGCTATGAACCTTTAGAAGCCCCAGAGTAATTGCAAAAGACTCGTCAGAAAATTAGCAATCTTAAGCATTCAGAAATCGCTGCAACCATAACAACTATTTTGTTTCATGTAAAGCAGGAAAATTGTATAAATACACTTTAAGAGTAAAATTATAGATTCATTTGTTCCAAAGTAAAATTCATCAAAAATATAAGTAAATTTTAAATACGCAATTTAAAGCTTTCCTTTTGATAAGTTCATGGAAAAAAATTCCGTATTTTTACGATTTTGTGAGCAGCATTCATCATGAACAAGTAATGCTAGGAATGTAGGCAGTTAATTAATTGAAAATTACTTGCAACATTCGGTGTTCCATCATTCGTATCTGTATTTTTGTATTAATTATTAAATTGAATTTGCTGAATTTATTTGAATATTTAAAATCCACATACATAGGTCATTCACGCGGGATCATAAAACTTGAAGAACTGTTACGAATATTGATCAGCAAAATTATTTATGTCAATCGATGATACAAAATTGCAGATCGTTATCGTACATACCACACAGCAACAAAAAGCGAGCATTGATTCTTTAAACATTTTATTCTTATCAGTACAGCTACATAAATTGTCTTCAGAAATATCCCTCTCAGAAATTATAGTAAACAAGGGACGAATTTATAAGAACAAGGGACATTTATAATCATCCAGTGATGAAAATTAAGAAAATTTTTAATAATAATATTAATTGTGAACCTAGGCCAGGATTCCATCTATAAAAGCTTATTCATTTTAACTCATATTATTGAAAAACAATCTAAAAATGCTAGTTTTTTTTTAAGTGATAGGGAAAAAGGTTCCCTATTTTCAGGAAATATACAATTCAATGTATACTTAAATGACTTGTAATTTCGAACGTTGCCAGGAGTTTAATTACGAGAAATATAAAAAATGCAGTGGTTTTAGTTTATTTTTTGTATTTCATCTGAATTGTTTTCCATCAATTTTCAGTTGAGCTTCAAAATGTAACAAATAGATACAATGCTGCTGATTTCATAGGCTAAGTTTCATTTAGTGATATCAAGTCAGCAAGAAAGGAAACACTTTTTCTATAAACCAATAGATTTCTAAGCAATAACATTAGTATTATTTGCGATCTTAAAAGAGTTTTAAAACGAGGAAAAAGTAGAGAGGACAAATTTGTTGGAATGTGCACCGATTATGCTCATTCAAGTTTTGTTAGATTCCTAAATGTACATTCATTTGTGACGCTAAACTCCCTGCAGTGTCTGGAATCTTTGAATGATCCATAATAAATCTCTGATTTCCAAAGAAATTATTTGTATTCTAAATATTGTAAGTGGTAAATTATTAGTGAAGAAGAAATTAAATAAAATTAATGATTGTAAGTCAAAAATACTTTCAATTTTTAAAAAAATGAGAGTACATTATTTTCAGCATTAGTAAATGAATGTGAAGTTATCATATCGGAAAATTTTGTAAAGTAATTATTGATTAAGCTTTTTAGTCGGCATACTCAAAAAAATAAATGCCTTGAATTTTGAACTCTAAGAAGTAAATGCACATACGTTAGATGCAAGAGAAGTAGCTAATACTTCCTGCAGAAAATTAAATAAAGAGATGAAATTTAAATCAAAAAATTAAACCTTGGATTGTTCGTAAATCTGAACGAATGTATTCAAACTCAAGAGGCTGAGGAAGAAAGTTTTTATTCTATTTTTCTTACTATTCAAAAACCATTTAGCTATGCTTGCAAAGAGTTTTGAAAGTAATTTTTAGTGAAGACAACTTGACAGCAAGTTACATTTGAGTTAAGGGTCCACTTAAGTATATTCGCCTATGTTTTGACTGCCTAGAAAGAAATCTTCGTGATCATCCTGTCCAATAAGAAATCAAGATGCAATATTGTAGAAATTACTCTTTGAATTTTCAGCAAGAGTGAATGAAGAATTTTCCGGTCTGAAAATAAGAGAATTTTATATAAATTAACATTTTGAATATCCTATCTTTGAGAGACGGAATTCTCTAAGCTAGCTGTTCTTAAGGTGAAAACAAAAGGTATATATAAATGTAATAAAAAAAGAACTTATAGAGTCTATTTCTAATAATGATAAACCATATTGCTTACGCTTTTCTAAGGATGGCTGGTGTAGAGATTCAATTATAATTATTGAATCTTTGCACATGTAATCTCTGCACTTCTCTATTAAACATGTTTTTTATTTCGTATTGATAAATAAATTATTAAATACATTTTAAAATGCTTATACAATGCCTTTCACAAGTAATTATATTATATGCAAACATGTCTTTTTTTATTTCATAATGTATTTTTTTTGCAATCACTTTAGCAAATTTGAAACATTTTATATCACAATTCCTTTACGAAATATCAATGCTCTCATTCTATTGCCATCTTGCACCCTAGAAGGATACTCCTACAGGTTTATAATCTTTCGAATAGAGTGTAAAAGGGTCTGTAAATTGTGCAAACGGCAATTCTACCTGCGTTAGGAACTGCGCCTAATCTCAGAAAGGCCAAAGGAAACAAACAAAACTTACTGAAAGTGTCTACTGTCTTGAAAAAATATATGGGGTGGGTGTTAAACACAAATTACAAGATACGAAAAGTAAGAATTGCACAAAATATAAATTTAGCAACGAACATAGGAAGACAGGAGGTGGAAGTCACCACATGGAACGATTATAATTGTAAAAATATGGGATATTATGAGGAAAATATATTAGCATAAAGCACAGTGAGTTACATAAATCATGATATAGATCTTCATGACTGACTTGAGATGCTACATTTGTTCGTTGTTTCATCAAATTGTAAGCTTTCCACTCAAACATTCAATGAGTTTTAGCTAATGTAATTTTTTCTGTTAATGATCTCATCTTCGTCCATTTAGATTCATTGACGAATTGGAGAACAGGTTTTTTAACATTGTATTCAAAAGGAACATGTTTATTATCATCGGTCTTCGTTGTTGTTGAACATGATTCACATGTGGATAAAGAGACGTGAAAATATGCGTCTTTCTTTATATTTCCATATCATAAATATTGAGGGATTTGTACATCGAAGTACTTAATATATAATAGCCATGCTCACTAATTGTGTTTAAAATCACCAGGACTTAAAATGGCTACTGAACAGAAAACAGTCAACATGGTTTGTGACAGTTTAGCATTCGGGAATTGTGACCGTGATTTAATTCATTCAGCCGTATGAAAAGTATATAAATTGTAATAAGTAGTGTGATATTAGGCTAGGAATTTATATATAAAATGTTATGCATTAAAACAGAATTCCTAAAACAATCATTTAAATATTTTATATTTTACATTTTAATGAAGTAATAGAGGTTCCATAAACCTTTCAATTAATATTTCTATGCTATGGTCGACTTGACAATGATGTTGAGAATCAATGTTCTACAGGGACTTTAAAGTCAAGTTAGCTCATTGCGAAATTGGTAGAAAAATAAAAAGTTTCTTCAGAGAAACCCTTAAGTTTCTCACATTCTACAGATAACTTCGGAAATTATGACCAGTGAAACCCTACAGATCTTTCTCTTACTATGAGATTTACTGTCTTTGGCAAACCGATGTTACTCACTACCGGATTAACCAAGTGACACTTGCATATATTCCACCTCTCTTCTTGTTGACCAATTGTAATTTTCCTTCGATTTCTTCAAATTCTAGATCTTTGTTACACATTCTTCTGCGCAGCTTAGCCATATCTGCATCTTGCACCACTAAACTTCAAAATTACCTAAATTAAGATAAATAATACCACGATCACATTTCAAAAATTTTATTGCTTAAAATATTTAAAATTATATTTATTAGAATTAATAAATTAAAATAATGGGTAAATTTAGGAGCAAAAAAGAAATATGGAATATGAAAAATAATTAGATTCATTCAATCAGCAGAAAATGTTTTTTAACATAGATCCCAGAATATCGGGTGGCAGCTCAACGTTCTATCTACTAATTCTAAAGGAGCAATAATCATCTCCAAGAGGCTTAATTTTTTAGAGAAAGTTGTCGAATGGAAAATGATTTTTTTTCACATGAGAGGGTCTTTTGGTATTATTAATCGCTGTGAGAAAATTAGGGTGGTTGATTTGGTATAAACTCTAAGGGTTTTAGAAAGGTTTGATTTCTATAAAAAGAATTTTAAAAAGTTATTAAATCTCAATTTCATTTTCTTGTTTTTCAAATTAAGCTTAGACATAACTAAATTTTAGGATTTTCAAAAGGAGATCATATACTCCATGATAATTAAATACATTTTAATTTTATGGTTGCGCTTTATGGGATAGACGTTCTTTCATTTTAATAGGATGGGCTTTTTCCGGTATTTCTGAATACCTTAAGATACTAAGAAGGCCAAAAGTCTGTGTCTTACATTAATTTTCTGCATTTGTAGATTATGCTTTGGAAACTAAGTTTTGGAGACATAATTCTTAGGTTGAATGTGACCAACTGTAAAAATATATAATTCTTATTAAGATTTAATTTATTCAGATAAGATTTATGACTCTTATCTTAAGATGATCTTTATGATCATGACTTTTTTATCTCATTTTTAGGAAATTATTTTTTGTTCTTGGTCAATAGAAAGTTAACATTTCAAACTCTTCCTCAAAAGATAATCTTTAGAATCTGACTTAGTAATGCTTAGTTCTTTGAACATAAAAGCTATATTGATTTCAAAGGGACATATTTAAAAAATTTCATTCGTACATTGTTAAGAATTATTTTCATAAATGCATATGAGTTAGAGGATTTTAGAAATCTATGAAATCAATTTTATTTTTATGATCAGCATCGCATTGTGTCAACGAAGCTATTTTATAATTGTACGTATAAAATTATTTACTTTTCCTGATCATTATATTTTCAAATTAATGTTTTTAATTAATGGAATGCAGACCATCTTTAATTCTCACTAAAGATATTGACATGGAGTTTAATATCACTTACACAAATTTCATTTTTAACTATGTTTACCACGATATATTTCAGCTTGAAGTAATTCCGGTTAACAAAACAAAGCTTTTGACTAATGATATTATAAATAACTACCTGTGAATTTATTTAAGCCTCAAATTGGAAATAAAATATTATGTTAATGTGATTTTAAATTGGATTTTCTTCTTAATTTCATATAAAAACAAAAATGAATTAATTCTGTCTAAATAAATCAAAAATGAATCTAGTTTATTAATGAAACATTCCATTCAATAATAATTATCTCTAAAATTATTTCCTTTCCAATTGATACGGAGATATATCTGGGAATAATTCAAAGCTGTATATTTTGCTTTTGAAACTTTAATATAATTTCCTCATCAGTTGCAGGTCAATGATTATATATTTGAAAATATAATTGAAAGTGACAACAATTTGCAATACAATTTAGTTTTATTAAGATATTTAAGAATGAATGTATACAAATTTACATAGCTCTATAATAATGCATATATCTCACTTAATTATATATCAGGCATTGAATTCCTAGAAGATGGCTGGAAGAGTCATAAATACGCCGTTAATAAAGGGGCAAGGAGCGGATCTGCGGATAATAGCATGGCCAATTGATGATAGCGTGCTCGATTGAATCTGCTAGAGATTGGGCCTGAATCTATCGGTCTTTCATAGCCTGTCTTTGGAGTTTCTATGGCGGAAATCCACTCAGAGGTATGAGAAGTCGACAAAAACAATAAACACATTGTGTGAAGAGTATCAGGTTAATTCGCTAGGCAAGAAACTTTTATTTGCAGGTCAGCGTCGTATCCTTCCTCTGAAGATCATTTGGGTGTTATCTGTAGAGTGAACTTTAGCTGATGAGCTGAATGTTCCCGATACAGTTGTGACAGATATCATTTGGCTGTTTTGTTCCTGTGACACTAAACTCTTGACAGACAATGTAAAAACAATGGGATGGATATACAACACGAATTCTCTTTGTGAATTCCTACTGTCTCAGAAATTCCACGAATAATTAATGGTAGATTACATATTCCTAACGATATTGCCATCCGTTTTTGACGAGAATTTACGACTCGGGCGTGAATCATCTTCAACGTTCCTTCAACCATTCTGAAATACATGCCTGCAATAAACATTCATTGTCACACATTTAATTTATTAACTACTCTTCTAAGTTTCACGTGAAATTTTGGAACAATTCCTTGCTAACTTTCCATTTTCCGACAAAAAAAAATTACTTTTTTGTAGAAGAAGGGTACAGCTATACGAATTTGTTTACTGAAGCGAGAGGCACTGCAATCGAAAGAGGAGGGTTCGCACTAAACAGCTGTTGGTCACTGGCATATAGCGCATCCGTATTTCTTCTGTAACTGTGCCAGTTCCGACATTTAAAAGCCACACCTGTAATTCAGTCACACGAAAAAAGTTAACTTCAGCAAATTGCAGCTACGAAATTATTTTTAAAAATTTAATCGTATTAAAAAAAAAATTCTACATGAATGGCTGATATTCTATATTTTCTGTTAATAAAATCATAAAGAATATAATCCCTATTTTCTTGAAGCTTCTTACATAGCAATAAAAATTACCGCAACTGAAATTCAAGCAAAAACCCAATAATTTTATACACAATAGTCTAGAAAATTATAGTGATAGGACATTATATTCTACATTTAACACAGATTTACTAACCATTTCTTAAAGTCTTAAAATTGGTCTTTTAACTTTCGTATTTATTATTCTTATTTCTGTAAGCATTTAATTTTTTATCAAATAAATGTAAGAACTTTTAGAATTATTAATTCAGAAAATAGTTTTAGTCTTAAACATTCTTATGCATAAATTTGAATTTAAGTCTGTTTTCGTCAAAAATGAAAATTGATTCCGAATTAATTTAAAATCGTTTTGTCTTACTAAGGAATCATTCTTAACTTTAATTGACCCAATAAGGAAGAAATAGCAATGCACATCATTAAATCTTATTGTTCATGCCTTACATGTTTGAAACCAAGTTGTCAAGATGAAAGGCTTTTGATGAACACAAGATTGGAAATATTTGATGTTTCAATGATTGCATTTACAATTCATTAATAATATGATTATGCTATATTATTACAATAATTAGCATATTATTTTTTACTAATAAAACATATTGTTAATGTTATTGTTATTGCATTTTTGTTTTTTGTTTTAGAATGAATTTAAAATTTATTTACATTGTTTTTTTCAAAACATGATCCTCTAAAACTGAAAACGGAAATAGGTAATTCCTAAAACGTTATTCTTTAATTTGGTTTGTAAGTTATTTAACAAGTAACAGTGTATGCGTGGGGTCTCAGACTGCTTAAGATGTTTCTCCTTATAACGTACTCATCCCTATCATAAACTTATTCCAACACAAAGAAATCATCTAATTTCTAATTTGTAACCTAGAATGTCACTCCAATTTATTACAATGTCTTGGCACGTACATCCATTCGAAATTCTATTGCGATTTATATGTCGGAACAATCCTTTATTCTAATGGTAATTATTTTTATTATAATTGACATAATTTATACTAATTTTTAAATTTTATTATTTTTCTTCAGTATAATTGAATGCTCACGTTTCAAACATTTCTGTAAACTATAATCTTCTAAATCAGATAATAGAAAAAATTAATTATTTCAGCGATATTAGTAACGTAATTATTATAGGATTTTTAAGTCATCTCATATTATTTTTAACTATTAGTAATGTTGAATCTATTAATTAGCACCCGTATCTCAAAGTATTTAAGTAGAAAATTTAATATTCACTTATATAACAATTTTTTTTTGTAACATTTTCTACATTCTTTCATCACTGAGACCCTTTCAGATAATCTAAAAAGAATTACTTTACCAATCACGTGACTTCGATTTTTCTTTTATTTATTCGTGTGATTAGAAATTGCGATTTTGAACAGCTTGGAATAATATGCCTACAAAATTATTCCATCCTTATTTTAATTAAGTTTAAATATTTACAGTAAAATGGAAATGTATTTTTCATATTTTCTGCTGCTGACTTAAGTTTAAACCTGTAATTTGATAATTTGCTTTACCCTCCAAACATCCATTTAAAAAAATAACAAAGAACTCTTATAATATTAATTAAAATGTTCTGTATTGCTTAAGATGTCAATTAAATGCATGGAATAGATACAAAAATCTCAATTTTCCTTTTTAATTTATAGGAAGTGTTATTGAAAAAAAAATGTTATTTCGATAAAAAAGAAATCGAAAAAAATCAAATGTTTAAATGGAATCTACGAAAAAATAATATTCAAAAATCCAGATATGTATTTTATTGTGGACATGTGTACTTTAATAAAAAAATATATTTTTCTGTATACATTTCTTTTCATAATAGTAATATTTATTAATTATCATAAATGAAATTACATTTATCAGGAGTGTACTTTTGATGTATATATGCGAAAACATGGTACCACACATGTAATATTTTCAAAATCAAGGCATTAGTATAAGGGGATTCAGTGCAGATTTTTTCCATTTGCTATTTCACATTTTGTTGCACAAACCACACAAATCGGATTAACATTTTACTGTTAGTTAAAGTTAATTTGGGAAGTGTGCCTATAATGACGACAGAACGGGTCCGGCTATTCAAGGAAATGGCAACCCTAACCATAACTCCTGGTTGAGGGCCTGTGTGCCGTGAGAGCATACAGGCACGTCTCTGATGATGGTCAGGACACAGTTGGAAGCGGGATTCGTCGTTAAACACTATACGTCTGCAATCAGCAATAGTCACACGTAATGGAAGCCAGCATCAATGTAATCTGGCTCAACAGTGTGAAAGCGTGAGAGGCTGGAGGAGTAGCGGTCGGTACGAGCATATGTTTTGCTCTATCTGCTGTCTATGAATGGTCATGGCGGACACTCATGTGCAGATCACAAGTCTGATGGTTGATAACGATAAATCAGGTACTGTGACAGCTCATCTGACAATCACACTGTCCTCCCGATTTACTCTAGGCGTATGTCGACCGCTACCATCATGACGCTAAAATCTGATATTGTCCACCCATGCTGGCTAGTATTTTCGAATCGCAACATCGCTTCGACCCATATGATGAACGATTCTCCGATTTCCCATTTTACCTCTTTCAGTCCAATGGCATGACCTCATTCAAACTCAGAGGGTTGCTCGTAATGAGCTCGAATCCTGCGACAAGACATTTTTCAGTCGTTAAATGGTATCCTGAACCGCAATGGAACAAATAACTTTCATGTTCGGATCAAATGCCTTTGCATGCGAAATTTCATTAGAAACGTACTACTCCTTTTTTGTGCATCGGTTTTTTTGTTATAGATTGTAGCAGAAAAGAAAAACAAATTAACAAATGAAGGAAAGGAAAAATTATTTAGAAAAGAAGAGACTCAATGTGTTGTACATTAGTGTTGATTACGGAGTAATTGGGGAGACTTACAGACATTATGAATTGATCGAATTAATTGGTGAGATGTAAACCTTCCTCTAATAAAATGAGCTTTTGTCATTTCGGGATTTGGTTTATTATGCTTTAGAAATTGTAGATTTAATTTTCAGAATGTAGTTTTAGAAGATGTCAAAACGATTAAAATGTTTAGGACGTGTTATAATTCAGATCTGTCATTGGAGTTATGTGAAGCATTCGTGTTTGTAGAAACTTTTTTTTAAAGAGAGCAGAAATATTGTGATATAATTAAAAAGAGGGGCTAGCCTCATAAATGTTTAGTAGAAACATAAATGATGGAAAATTAAACTAATCATAACTCCAATGAGAGATCTATGATGGAATTTGACTCCAGTGACAGAATTTGAGATATTTTACAAAATAGAAAATATCAAAAATTATTGATTCTGTTTTGACCTAAAATCACCACATTGAAGAATCGCCTTTAAAAAGCAATAACCTCCAGAAATAAAAGTTTCACTTTATCTCTATTTACATATTGATCCAAATGTTGCTACGAATACTGTAATTTCATACTTAAAAAAGTTAGAGTTAATGTCAAAAAAGAAAAAAAAAATAATAATTATTGCGCATCCATTCAACACTTTGTTTTAAAAGTTTATCAAACTTTTCCAAGAAATAAAAAAAACAATTAAATTTATAATATAGAAATTTTATATTTATATTAGAGAATTTATTATATGAGTTATATTTAATATCTTTTGCTGATACTTGAGTTGATCACGAGACACTATGCTCTCTTCATTGGCAAAATATTATGCTCTCGCAAAATAACACACCAGATGAGGAAATCCAAACCAAATTTAAAAGTATTTATATTCTAGTTTCACTTCAAAGTTGTATGTTGTGCACAAAATAAGAACGGATTCAATTTATCGTTCCGTAACGATATAGTTCTGAATCTGAATTTGATTATTGAGTATATATTTTTTAAGTAAAAATTAAGAACTAAATAAGTTTGAATAATAAGCGAAATGCGCAAATACATTTCAATGTTTTGAAATTTTAAGGAACAAAATAATTTTGCTGTTCCTGTAGAATTTGAGGGTATAATTTGATATTTTCTGGATCCTCACTTTTAAAAATATTAAATTGAAACAAAATAAATCTTACTTTTGCACATATTAATGTCAAGTTTTTGTCGTTTAAGTTTTGATCATATAAAAAAACTTTTGCTGTTACAAAAAGAAATAAATTTTTAGCAGTGTGTACTATCTGTTAAAACGTATAAACTCGAGTCATTAATGATATGGACTGGATTGAGAGTCTTAAATTCTAATATTCCTTTCCCAAATATTATGGGAAGCTGTTCCCTAAACTCTATAGAATAGATCAAGAAGGTTCTTTATAGTTAAATCCCATTACAGTTGTAAAAGCTGAAAGAAATTATTTGAGTCACAATAATTATTAATGTCACAAACGATTTTTTTTCATTTAAAGTCAATTTAAATACATTCAGTGTAAGTTTCCAATCAATTAGGCTTTATTAAATTTTGAATTATTGTTTTGTGTATGATTAATAGATAAGGATATTCCACGTTTCTGTGTTTAATTCTTCATATTTGGTTTTAAAATTGTTTCTCCTAGTTATCAATTGTGACACATGTTATAAATATTTAAATTGTGATATAAATATTCAGATTATTTACAATTTTATAAATGCACGAATCACACATATCAATGGAATCTTTAGCAATGCGATGCAATGTTATTTAAATTTAATGTTATTATATTTCTGGTAGTTCTATATTAAAACCGTATTTAAATATTAATAATTAATTGGTTTTTACTGAATTTTCATGAATATTTACAATCCATATTCTTATGTGATTCAAGCTGGATCATAAAACTCAATCAACAGTTAGAAGCATTAATAACAATAATGTTTTGTATTAACAATAGTTGAAAATAATTGTGAATTTCAATCTACCTTCCTCACTTCTTGAAATGCTACAGCAGTTCAAAAGGTTTGAAGTATCATCCAAACTTTCTACAAGTTTACTTCTGAAAATAAATTGGGTTAACTTGAAATTTTCGGCTCCTAATTTAAGAAATAAGTCAATGGAAAAAATACAAATTATAAGATGAGTGTGGGAAAGGAGGGAACATGTCATGTAGAAAATAATTATTATAATTTGGATCAATGTAAGGAAAAGTTTAATAATATAAATCCAAAGGTTAGTGTATGAAGTGGAAATAAGTACGCAAAATCTTATAAGATACTTGTTCGGTGTTTAATCAAATTGTGAGCTTTGCATTTAGGATATCATTGAGTTTAAGTAAATTTAAATAAGTGATATCTACTTCACTCACTAATATTGTTTTTTTTTGTTGAAAAGGAGTTTATAAATTTAAAACACGAGGGCTATTGGCGAAAGTTCGCGATTGTAAGAATTTAAATAAATTGTATATAATAGCACTTTAAATTCCAGATAATTATTCTTTTACCATACCGTAATAACAAATGGACATTGAACTACTAAGCATTTAAAGTACATCAAATAAGGCGGAGAAATTGTCTTTAGAATTATGACTCTCATGGGTTTGTCTTATATTATTGGTAGGGACATCACTTATCAGAAACGCCATGTTGATCCTTTTCTTTTCCGTAGAGATTACTATGTGCAGTAAACAAGGTAAATGCAAATCAAAGAAAATCCCTAGAGATATAACCCATCTTACAAACTCCATAATTTCACGATTTTTTTTATTCTGTTTTTCAAATGTGTTGATAGCAATAATTTTTGTTTATCTCACTATTCGTTGTCTCGTTGTTAGAATTCACAGTGACATGTATACATAGATATATAGATATCGACATGGCTTATCTTTTGGAGATTGCGACCGCAGAAGTATTCTTAACCTTGACATGGTTATGTAGTAAAAAGTTGCAGGAAAGAAAAAGTTTTTGTCTGAAGTATTTATTGTTCCTCATGAATTATTATTTAATTTTAAGACATTAAATTCTAAATAGTAAGAAAAAAGAAATTAACAAATTAAGGAAAGAAAAAGTTATCTTAAGGTGCAGGAGAATTCAAGAAAGAATATACTCAATATGATCCATGATAAGTGTTCTTTCAGGAGTAATTCGAAGAGGGGTTTACAGACAGTATGGAAAAATAGATTTAGTAAAAAATAAAGTTTAGTTTCCTCTAATAAAAGGAACTTAGTCAGTTAGGGATTTTATTTACTTTGCTCTGGAAATCGTAGGTTTAGAAGAAGGATGTTTCAGAATAGGTACTGTTTGGAAATTGTTCAATTGAAGATTGTAATTAGAAAGTGTGAAGGATTGTTGTTTGCAAAAATCGTTTGTAAAGGGAACAGAAGTATTGTGATACAATTAACCTCAAGGAAAAGCCTCATAAATGCGTAATATATGCAATAGCATGGAGTAGTATACATATTGATGTTTTACAAATTAGAAAATAAATAATAACTCTTAATCACTTTTGACCAATAATCACCACATGAAGAATCGCTTTCGAAAAGCAATGACCTACAAAACTAATAGATGCACATTACCTTGAATCTCATAAAAATCCACAGGAATTTCAAGAAAATATTGCAAAGAGCGTCATATATGCCCCTATATTAAAAAAAAAAGTTGAGATTTGGTAAGAAAGAAAAAAGCCTAATTGTTTTGAGGCTATTCAGCCTTTTGTTTGAAATGTTCTCAGAATTGCAAAAAAATAAATATACTATTATATTCATAAAATTTAATTGTAATGTTAAAATTATACAATTTATTATATATGTTACCATTATTAAAAATTAACAAAATAATTAAGAAAAATTAACAAAAACTAAGCAAATTCTACTATATCAAATACTCTACATTATACTTAAGGTATTAAAATTTCCCATGATATTGAAGTTTTTTTCTTAGTATTAATAGATCTAATTTTTTGTAGTGCGCACAAACCTAATGAAATGTACAGGTCCAAGTCCATGTTAATACGAGCTGGCTTTAATTTATTAAAATTAAACATTCATTAAGTTTCCTAAGCCAATAGAATAGCTCAAATAAATTTATTGTAGTTAAAACCTACAAAAGATGTAAGAGCTGAAAGATATTATTTAAGTATGAATTATTATTATCTCAAATATTTTTTTGTTTAGACCTGTAAATTAATTTTTCAAAGGAATGTAATCTGTAAATTCCTTTTTAATATTACTTTTTAAAAGGAGAATCAGAATATGTTACCCAATTCAAAATGATCGCTCAAAAATGTTTTCTTGAAGTTAAAACTCACAAAAGTTGCAAACTTGTAAGAAATAATAATTTAATATTACAAAAGAATTTTTTTTCCATTTACATTTTTGTATCAAAATATTTTAAGAGTAAAATTCTAACATTTTACAGTTCTAAATTTTTCGCTTATGATTGCGTAACGGCTAAGAATATTTCGTTTCTGTTTATAATTCTGTACATTTTTTTTTAAATCTTTCTGGAGCATAAATGTGGTAGTATTTATTACTATATAATTGGGATTTTAAATTCACAGCGATGTCAATATTTTACAAATGGAGAGATCTCAAATCTCAAAGCAATCATCAATGTTACGAAACAATGTTCATTTACCACTATTACTTAAAAAAAAATTTATGTTTGTTTTTTATTACTGCAGATGTAGTGCAATATGAAATCGTTATGGGTCACTTTGGGAAGATCAAACCACCAAATGACATGAAAAATATAAGCATGAATTTATATTCTAAAGACAAACATTTTCCTTTACAGATTCGTTAAATATATGGAATGTAAGGCTATTCCCGATAATATTAGTATTTTAAATGCTTGCTTTTAGAAAATCACCTGAATATTTTACATCAGATTTTAATTCTTCACTTTCATTGTTATAAAAACTATTTGGGGGGCAAATTAGTGGAATTATTCGTTAGTGTAAAAATAGTGACATAAATTTCAAGTTAAATTACAGCTTTATAATCTCAAAACTTTCCGCAATTCTGTGATGCAATTCTTATTTAAAACCATTATTTTAAAAAAAGGAATTTGTTTTTTTTTTTTGCTTTTATTAATGCAATTCTTAGCTATACGAAAGTTTATGTATTAATTTTACTAAACATTTGTTACCACCTATGAGAGAGGAACAGATATTAGTCCAAATTACTGACAAAAAAGTAAAACTAAAATATTGATATGAAGATTATTTTAGAATTGAAGACTTTATAACCCATTTTCCGTGACTTGCTATAATAGCAAAAATGCGGGAAAACACAAATAAATTAAATTCATTTAGAAAATTAAGTATAAACAGATGAATTTCGCAAAAAATATTAGAAAAGAAATTCATGATCTTCCATTGTTAGAAACATAAGGACGAAAATCCCTATTTTCTTGAGTTTGAAATACAAAGCTATTGTACAGGAAATTAACTGTTCATGAAAAGTCTTTAATAATTTTATTAAAAAATATGTGAAAATTTTAGTGGTTTGAAATTGTATACTGTATTAAGTACAATTTAATATGCATTAATAATTTATGCTGTATTGTTTTCTCGAAACGTTTTAGTTGAAATTTATACAAGGTAGTGCTTAAAATTTTGTTGGAAGAAAGTTTAAGAATAGTTCAAAATATTTAAGTTTTTGTAGCATTTGCTGAATATCTTTTTTATTTTGAAGTTGTTTTCAGGAAAATACGAAAGGCTGGAATCGTCCATTCGCAATACGTTTAAGCAGTTTTTCGATTTTTCTGTAGTATATCACTTTAGAGAACGAAGAAAAAAGCATTGCACATTATTAAATCTATGGACCCATGCTTTATACAGACACTACATTCATGATAGAATAACTGGAACTGAAACAAAATTCAGGTTTTTAAACCGAAAATAATAGAAGAAACAAAAATTGTAAATAAGTTCTTAGTAATTCCCCAAGTACCAAGAGTTATAATTGTAAGAATATGCACAAAAAAATAAAAAATATAACAGCATAAAGCCCAGATTAGTACATATACATGGATTGGAAATGCGTAATAAACTTTCTACTAATTGCTTTTTGAAGTAAAGTTCACTTTTTATACATTGCTGTCTGTATCCGTTTTCTGAGGGTTTTCAAATTCTGACCACTCTTTGGTGTTGTGTTTTCAATTTCGCGTAGTGTAAATAAGTTCTTTTACGGCCAATTATATACATTAATTATTTGAAAAAAATCCTTATTAAATTTTAATTTAGAAGTAGAACGAGTAACATAATCGACTGTCTTTGTATTTGTGGGAGTCAGTCAAGTGACGAGGATGACACCTTATATCACAAGCCATTCTCCAACTTTCCACACTGTCCGTAGGTGAGGATCCAGAGCCTCGATAAATGGCGATGCAAATACTCAGTTAAGTTACAATTTTAAAAATGCATTGAATGATAAACTCAAAGCAATATTTAATAATGTAACGCAACGATTATTTAACATCATTATCAAATATGCTTTCATTTATATTACTGTAGATCTAGAGCAATACAAAATTCTTAAGGATCTCTTTTAGCATCCAATGTGGCACCGCTCTGTAAAGTAATACAGAGGACCTATGTACACATTATTGCTTTCTAAATAAAAAAAGACTAATTCAGAAATCATGAACCGTATTTAAAAACGAACACCTCTAAAACATTGGTGTTGCATTTACGAATTGAGATATGAAAGAAGCCGGGAAAATTGAAATGTGGCCGAGTTGATTCTTCTTAGTGAGGTATTGTGATACATGACATTAATATATATATATATATATATATATATATATATATATATATATATGAATGAATTTAGGGCCTAGCATCCGACGTCCGACATCTGACGTCCAAGATCTGCGTGCACGTGGGTTAAACTTTATGTTAGCCGATAAGAGCGAATGGCTTTGGGGGACAATAACGGAGTGTATCTTAGATTGGATAGCCCATTCAAAAATAAAAATGAATCAAAAGTTGGCTTAAGACAGCCCTACTCCATGATTTAAAAGGAACAGGAAAAAAAAGAAGAAGGAAGGATCCTGACTTGGAGGGAGAGAGGCCTTAACACTAGAAATTAGAGGCTATTTTCTCCTCTTGCGATTTTAGGACTAAAATCGATCTGCATATTGATATTAAGCTATAAGTGATTTATTTAGCTATATTATGGTTTATGATTTTGTGAGAAAAGTAAACAAGCGAAAACGCCTAAATAGAAAATAATTCATAGAATTGTAAAATAAATAAGTATTTTTACTTAAGCTGTGTATTCCCTTCGCATTACCGATTCATTCCACACTTTCTGGGGTCACAACCTTACAGAGTCACTACATTACAAGTGACGAGTAGGACACCTTATATCACAATTAATTCTCCTAATTTCTTACACCATACCAAGGTGACGACCCATTGAGTTGATGTATTATTATAACTAACATGTACCCTACTACAATGTCTTTCGACGTATTTGGGTATACCCTCAAAACTCATCAGTCATGAACACTTTAAAATTGTAACCGCTTTCATAATTATTTATATGCGTGGAGAGCAACAAAGGTGAAGAAAAATAATTGCGAACAAATTAACACAAACCAATTCATTTTCAAAATCTAAAACATAAGCAGAAGAATTCTTCGAATGCATACTTATATAAGACTTTCCTTTTAATAAATTCATAGAGAGAAGTTTCCCTATTATCTTGAATTTTCGAAAATAATGATAACGGACACGTAAATGAAGTGAAAGTATATATTAATTTTATTTAAAATTATATGAAAAATTTAGTGGTTCAACATTCTCTTCTTCACTTACGTATTACTTATTAAGTGGTTCTTACTTTTTTTCTCAAACATATTAAATTCATGAATAATTGTACATTACGTACTGGATCATGAAATTTAAAACACCCTTAGAAATATTCATCAGAAAATATACTTATTTATAACAATTGTTGAATGTAACTAAAAATTTAAAGCTGTTTTTCAAAAATCCTCAAAGGCTGGAGTAGTTTAATAGGTCTGAAGAATTTCCCGAACTTTTTAAGCATCATTATTTTTATAAATAAGATTACCCATCTTTAAAACTTCGGGTACATGCTATCATCTATAGCTACATTTTTGTGAGAATTACTGGGCTAAAAATGAATTTCAAGTTTCGTAAAATAAAAAAATAATTGACTTCAGAAAATTACAAGCCGAGTACGGGGCTGTTTTAAAATATATGATGTTATTGATAATTTTAAAGAATCTAAAGGAACATAAAAAAAATATAATTCCAAGAATTCGTGAATAGCATTAGATGCAATTTTGGATAAGATAGCCGTTTTGAGTTTAATCAAATTATGAGCTTTCAATAAAAATATATTTGATTTTAAGTAAATATAAATGAGAGAGATATGCAGACCGTCCGAGTTTCTTTGACCTTAAATCAATTGGCGAAAACAACACTTGAAACAGAAATCGTGGATGCGAATATAATTATTGAACTGCATGATAAGCCACAAAATTATACTAAGAAGTTTTAAAAATAAAATAGCACAAATGAATTCATTTTGAAAACCTTAAGTGCTCATAATGAAAGTCGTGCAATTAATACGAAAATCATTAATAACACATTTTAAATTTTTCCTTTTAATAAACTTATAGGGATATTATTCCCTATCTTTCTCAATTTTAAGCTATGCATTTCGCTTAAAACTATTGCTAAGAAAGGATCATTTACTTTTTAATTACAAAATTAAATGAAAAACTTGGTGGCTTGTTTTCTTATCTTTAATAACAAAATATTACTGATTTATTTCAAACATTTAATTTCCATATTAATTCATGGTTTTGTACATCATATGCTAGATCGTAAAATTTAATGAGCATTTAAAAATATTCTTCAGGAAAAGTGCTCATTCTTAATAATCGTTGAACATATTTTTCAATTCTAAGTTGTACCCTTAAAGGAAAAGAGCCTGGAGTAGTTCAACAAGTTTGATGTAATATTCAAAATTTCTTTAGGATTATCATAACAAAAAAAAAGAAATAATATTGCACATCTTAAATCTCCGGGTCATACATTATTCGATCACTGCTATCTCGTGAAAATGAATGGTGTTAACACTTTAACGGTTAGTAGAATCAACAGCTTTTGCTCTTCCATGACGCGCAGTATTAAGATCAAACGGTCGCTGAAAATGGCAGTAGTTTCCCCAATATTGGCCTTCGAAAATGTCACACATTTTTGATGATGATATGGATACCTCACTCGCTTTTTAAAGATAGATTTTAAAGAATTATTTGCGGAATATTAATGCAATATTTACACCTAATGTTACTTGCACTTTTAAACAAATTATTAAAGGAAAAGTATTACAAAAATTAGTTTCCAAAACATGAAATTATTAAGAAATTATTTGCGATATATGAATGTAATATGTACAATAATTGTAACTCGTTCTCTCAAACAATTCAGTAAATGTTAAATATTATAAATATTAGTTTGGAAAATATTTAATTGAAGTATCTAAATAAATACATGGAATTTTAAGCTTTATAAGGTTTCAAGAAGTAAAGCACTAAGCATTAATTGTTTTTTTTTTTAAATTTTTTTATTATTTATCTAAAATTCTTTCTGTGTGTGGCACGCATTTAAACATGGAATTGCACGTATGGAGCATTAAAAGTCTTGGCAATAAATGCATCATTTTTAAGTTACAAACTCTAACTTTTTTTCTAAGTTAAGTTTTTCTATTTTCTAAGGTGCAGATCGCAATAATTTTTGTTTATCTAAGGATTCTCTTTCTCGTTATTAGAATTCATAATGACATGTATACATAGATCAGTAGATATCGACTTGACATGTCTTTTGGGAGTTCGACAGCAGTAGTATTCTTAACTTTGACATGGATATGTGGTAAATAGTTGCAGGAGAGAAAAAAATAATTTCTGAAGTATTTATTTTTCCTCATGAATTATTATTTCATTTTAAGACATTAAATTCTAAATAGTAGGAAAAAAGAAATTAACAAATAATGGAATGAAAAAGTTATCTTAAGATGCAGGAGAGATCAAGAAAGAAAAGACTCAATATGATGTATGATAAGTGTTCTCTCAGGAGTAATTCGAAGAAGGGTTGACAGACAATATGAACTAAAAAAATAATGAAAAATAAAGTAAAGTTTCCTCTAATAAAATGAACTTATTCAGTTAGAGATTTTATTTATTTTGCTTTAGAAATCGTAGGTTTAGAAGAAGGCTGTTTTAGAATAGGTATTGTTTGGAAATTGTTCAATTAAAGTGTGTTATTGGAAAGTGTGAAGGATTCGTGTTGGCAAAAATCGTTTGTAAAGGGAACAGAAAGATTTTGATACAGTTAACATCAAGGATAAGCCTCATAAATGCGAAATATATATGATGAGGATGAAATAGTATACAAATTGATATTTTACAAATTAGAAAATAAATAATAACTCTTAATCACTTTTTGACCAATAATCTCCATATCAAGAATCGCTTTCGAAAAACAATGACCTACAAAAATAATAGTTGCACATTACCTTGATTCTCATAAAGATCCACAGGAATGTCAAGAAAATATTGCAAAGAGCGTCATATATGCCACTATATTAAAAAAAAGGTAGAGTTTAGATAACGAAGAAAAAAGGCTAATTGTTGCGAGGCTATTCAGCCTTTTGTTTCAAATGTTCTCAGAATTGAAAAAAAAAATAGATAATTATATTTATAAAATGTAATTGTTATGTTAAAATTATAGAATTTATTATATATGTTACCATTATAATCAGTTTTGGATCAAGCAGTTGGGCATGGGAGCTTATATGTTTTCCATTGGCAAATATACACTTTAAGATAAAATATCATACTAGACAGAAATGTCCAAATTTATAAGTAATTATTTTCTTTTTTCCCTTCAAACTTGTATTTTGTAACCAAAAATAGAATAGAGCTATCTATCGTACTGTTAGAATTTAGTTCTGAATTTGAAATTTATTATTGAGCTAAAATAATTTTTATTAGTAGATTGAGGGATACAAGAGCATGAAAGATAAGAAAGGTTCTCAAACATATTTAAGATTTTGGTTCTTTTAAAAGAAAATAATATTATGCAGCCCCTGCTGATTTTGTGATCACGTGTTGACTTTTTTTCTGCGTATACCACAGTTTAAATTTAGGAAAAGAAATCATATAAAACCAACTGATTGAAATATTGAACTACAACTAGTCAAAATGTTGAACAAAAATTAAGCAAATTTTACTTTGTCAAATACTCTACATTATACTTCAGTTATTAAAATTTCCCATGATATTGAATTTTTTTCTTAGTATTAATAGATCTAATTTTTTGTAGTGTTCACAAACCTAATGAAGTGTACAGGTCCAGGTCCATGATAATGCGAGCTGGCTTTAATTTATTAAAGTTAAACATTCATTATGTTTCCTAAGCCAATAGAATAAATGAAAAATATTTATTGTTGTTAAAACCTGCGAAAGATGTAAAAGCCGAAAGAAATTATTTAAGTACGAATTATTAACTGAAATATTTTTTTTTCGTTTGAACCTGTAAAATTTTAATATTCCTTTTTCAAAGGAGTATCAGAATATGTTAAATAAACCAAAATGATCGCTCAAAAGTGTTTTCTTGCGGTTAAAACTCACAAAAGTTGCAAACATTTTTAAGAAATAATCATATAATTTCACAAAAGATATTTTTTCCCTTTACAAGTTTGTTTCAAAATATTTTAAGTGTAAAATTCTAACATTTTACAGTTTTAAATTTTCCGCTTATGATTGCGTAACGGCTAAGGATATTTCGTTTCTATTTATAATTCTGCACATTCGTTTTTTAAAATATTCCTTCAGCATAAATGAGGGAATATTTATTCTTACATAATTGGGATTTTAAATTTACAGCGATGTCAATATTTTACAAATTGGACAGATCTCAAATCTGAAAGCAATAATCAATGTTACGAAACAATGTTTATTTAACATTATTATTTTAAAAAAAAGTTTGTTTTGTTTGTTTTTTATTACTGCAGATGTAGTGCAATATGAAATCGTTATGGGCACCACTTTGGGCTGATCTAACCACCAAATGACATAAAAGCTGAAAATTATAAGAATGAATTTATATTCTAAATACAATCAATTTCCTTTATAGGTTTATTAAATATATCGAGTGTAAGGCTATTCCCAATTAATATTAAATTTTAAATGTTTGTTTGTAGAATATCACCAGAATATTTTATACCAATTTTTAATTCTTCACTTTCATTGTAATAAAATATTTTTTTGGTGCAAATAAGAGGAATTATTCGTTAATGTGAAAATAGTGATATAAATTTCAAATCAAATTACAGTGTTATAATCTCAAGACTTTCCTGAATTTTGTGATGCAATGCTTATTTAAAATCATTATTTTAAAAAAAAGAATTCGTTTGTTTTGCTTTTATTAATATAGTTCTAAGCTACACGATAGCTTATGTATTACTTTTAATAAATATTTGTTACCACCTATGAGAGAGAAAAATATATTAGTCCAAATTACTAAAAAAGTGAAACAAAAATATTGATTTGAAGATAATTTTAAAATTAAAGACTTTATAACCCATTTTCCGTGACTTGTTATAATTGTAAAAATACCGGAAAATAAAAGGAAAATAAATTCATTGAAAAATTAACCTTTAAAGGTTGAATTTTAAAAAGGATTTTAGAAAGCAAATTTCATGATCTTCCATTGTTAAAAACATAAGGACGTAAATCCCTATATTCATGAACTCGATAAGTGAATATGTTTCAACGTGAATTAGCTGTTCTTGAGAAGTCTTTATAATTTTATTAAAAAAAATGTGAAATATTTAGTGGTTCAAAATTGTAAACTGTATCAAGTACAATTTAATATTTATTATTAAATTTTTGCTGTTTTGTTTTCTCAAAAAGTTTTAGTCGAAATTTATACAAAATAGTGCTTAAAATTTTATTGGAAGAAATTTTAAGAGTAGTTCAAAATATTTTAAGTTTTTGTAAGAATTGCTGAAAATAATTTTTATTTTGAAGTTGTTTTCAGGAAAATACGAAAGGCTGGAGTCGTTCATTCGCATTACGTTTGAGCAGTTATTCGATTTTTCTGTAGTATATCTCTTTAGAGAACGAAGAAAAAAACAATGCATATCATGAAATCTACGGATCCATGCCTTATACCGATACTACATTCATGATAGAATAACTAGAAATGAACCAAAATTCAGGTTTTAAAAAAATATTAGATATAAGACAAAACAAAAATTACAAATTAAAAATGATTAATTAGTAATTCACCACGTATCATAGGTTATAATTGTAAGAATAGGCAAAAACAAAAATAAAAAATCTAACAGCATAATGCCCAGATTGGTGCATATACATAAGGTGGAAATGCTTAATAAACTTTCTTCAAATTGCTCTGTATTATGAATATCATTTTGAAGTAAAATTCACTTTTTGTACATTGCTGTCTGTGTTTGTTCCTTAGGGGCTTCTATTTCTGGCCACTCCTAGGTGTTGTATATTAAATTTCGCCTAGAGTAAACAAGTTCTTTTACGGCCAATTATATTCATTAATTATTTGAAAAAATTGCTTTTTAAATTTTACTTTAGAAGCAGAACGAGTAACATAATCGACTGTCTTTTTATTTGTGTCAGTCAGTGTAGTGACGAGGATGACACCTTATATCACAAGCCATTCTCCAACTTTCCACACTGTCCGTAGGTGAGGACCCAGAGCCTCGATATATTAATTATATACCAGATTTTCTTTTGGGACTCAGTTGCTTTCGAATATTTCATGGTGATACAAATACTCAGTTAATTTACAATTTTAAAAATGCATTGAATGATCATCTCAAAGCAATATTTAATAATGTTACGCAACGATTATTTAACATCATTATCAAAAAGGCTTTCATTTATATTTCTGTAGATCTAGAGCAATACAAAATTCTTAAGGATCATTTTTAGTATCCAATATGGCACCTCTCTGTAAAGGTGAAGGACCTGTGTACACATTATTGCTTTCTTAATAAAAGAAAGATTCATTCAGAAATCATGAAACTTATTTAAAAATGAACAACTCTAAAACACTTGCTTTGCATTTGTGAATTGAAATACGAAAGAAGGCAGGAAAAGTGAAATATTTTAAATCACAGAGTGACCTAAAAATTATATTCAATTTTTTGTATGACTTCGATAAGAGTTTTGTTTAGTGCAATTTAATTAATTCAGGAAACTTCTACTGAAAGATTTATTCAATTAAATCTAATTTAATTAAATGATTTCCATTTCGTCGAAAAATATTTTGATTGGTAGAATGATTACTTCTTGACATTTTATTTAGAATTTACAGGAGGGATATTGTCAACTGCCGTCGTAACTGTGAGTCAGACAAGTAACGAAGACGACACCTGATATCTCCGAATTCCTTCCCCCATTCTCCAAATTTCTACACCACCCAAAGATGAAACCCAGAGTCTCGATACATTTAATATATATCAGTCCAACTATACTATGTTTCATTAAAGAACGTAGCATAATACCCTACCTAATGGACGTAGTATAACACTTAAAAGTAGCAGGGTATTTCGCAGTAATTTTGTAGCACGTGGCATAAGTGCGTGTAATCTTTTTAATGAAGATTGGAAAGTTTGAAGAAAGGACTTCTTTTATTAGGTTCGGTTTACAGCAGGCGGATATATAACACTAATATTTATAAGGGATATATAAAAACATGCTTAAAACACGCAATATACATGCACACGCATATCAGAAAAGTCTAACTACTAACTACTAGAGGTTGGGAAGAAAGTCTTATGGCGGATAACACCATCTGTTATGGAGGGTAGCGCCATCTGTTGGTTTTTGGGTTCAGTTCTTTAAGCCATCGGTTACAACCTCCCCCTCTGACCCCAAAGACGTCCCGACCAGGGGTCAGCAGATGAGGTATTCTGTGAAAATTTTGTGTTTTTGAGCATTGACAGGAGTGGGATAGCTGGGTTAACTATCCTGGCAGGTCTTCCTCTTCTACGCAAAGCTTTTACAGGTGGAATTGCATTTCCTTGAAAGGGTGTTAACGCTGAAGTGTGGAATACTCCTACTGGTAAATGAGGAGAATCTATGTTCGCCACAGAATATGATACTGCGGACTTTCGTGCTACAATGACAAATGTTCCGTCACGGGCGAGGCATAAATTTAGACGTAACACCAGCATTCTTGTTGCTTTGATTCGGTTTGGTTACCAAGATTAAATCTCCAGAAGTATATAAAGGAGCAGGTCTCCTTTTCTGATCTGTAAACGACTTATGTTTGTCTTGCTGTTCTTGCAAGACCTCCTTGGCTTCAGATGTAAATTTTTCCAATTTCTTTAGATAAGAAGTCATTTAAACGACAAAGTTGTCATTATCAATAATTGTACGAAAATCGTTGGTAATGTCATCAATTGTGCGCAGTTCTCGGCCAAAAGTGAGAAAAGCTGCAGTTTTTCCAGTTGAATTGCACATAGAGGTTTTGAGTACGAAACGGATAGCAGGAAGTTTTTCTGAACAAGTATCATGGCGGTTGATTACAAAAATAGCAGGTCGAGATTTTAAATCTCGGTTTTTACGCTCTACAGGGTTTGCCTGAGGGTGGAATACAGGGATCAAGGATTGATGAATATCCAGCAGATAACAAAGTTGCTGCATTACAGCGGACACAAACTGTGGTCCATTGTCACTTATAATTCTTCGAGGAATACCATACCTCATGAAGACTTCTTCTACCAGGGTGGTAGCGCATTCTTTTGCAGTTGCTTCTTCCAATGCAAATAATTCAACCCATTTAGTGGTAACATCTTCCACCATATAGATCCACTTCTTTCCATGGCTTACAGGAAGAGGGCCAAACAAATCTATTGATAACGTCTCAAACCTTTGTGATGGAACTGGAATTTGGAGTAAACCAGCATGTTTCTGATAGGATGCTTGTTTCGCATACATTAATTGCAATGTTTTGCATAATTGGTTATGTACTTCCTCATTCCCTTCTAGTAGTATCTCTTTGGAACTCTGTCAAATGTACCTTCCATACCGTAGTGACCTACGGTGGAAGCACCGTAATGGAATTTGTGAATTTGATCTCTCTCATGTTCTGGAATGATCAGTTGTGCTTCATCTGATTCTGAATCTTGAGCATATTTGTAAAGGACACCTCGATTCATTAAAAACCCTTTTTCTGTATTCTTCAGTCAGGTTGACTGCTTCTAGACTATCAATTATTTTCTTTAAGTTTTCATCTTCTAATTGACTTTCTCCGATTTCATTAAGACTCCTAGTAGGAAATTCTATCGTAACAACTTTGGGTTGGCTAAAAGTCACATCGCATATTTCACAAGGGGGTTCTCCATGGTGGCAGACAGTTCGAGAGAGCATGTCAGCAAATACATTGCATTTGCCGGGAACATACTCAATACGGAGGTTGAACTCTTGTAGTAGAAAAGCCCAACGAGCAAGTCGTCATGAAGGAGACTTTAGAGACATAAGCCATTTTAAAGATTGATGGTCTGTAGCAACTGTAACTTCTTGACCTGCAATGTAACATCTGAATTTACCTAAAGCCCAAACGACGGCAAGAGCTTCGCGTTCTGTTGTCGAATAGTTGCGCTCAGCACTTGATAGAAGTCGGCTTGTATACTCAACGGAATGTTGATCTTCATGGGTATTTCTTTGAAGGAGGACAGTACCAAGAGCGTATGCACTCGCATCAGTGCGTAAAACATATGGTTTGTTTGGATCGCACTGCCTGAGAAAAGGTGGTGTCATTAGCAAAGTCTTTAAAGTGTTAAAAGAAGCTTGTTCCGGTTCTGTCCAGCACCAAGAGGAAGACTTTTTAGTGAGGTTGCTAAGAGGTCTAGCCACTTCGGAAAACTTCGGAATGAACCTCCTGTACCAGGAGCATGTTTGAAGAAAGGACTGAAATTGTTTTACAGTCCTGGGTTCAGGTATGTTTTGAATTGCGGCAGTTTTATCAGGATCAACTTGTAGATCTTCAGGGGTAATAAAATGTCCCAAATATTTAACCTTTGAAGATGCAAAGTAGCATTTCTCACGGTTAGCGGTCTGTTTGAATAAAGAAAGTCTTTGGAAAACATCTTCCAAATTTTTCAAGGGCTCTTCGAAAGTCTCTGATAAAACTATTATATCATCAAGATAAGATAGGATAAAAACATCTTGCAGACCATTTCTGAACTTATCGATAACTCGTTGCAAAGTCGCAGGTGCGTATTTGAGTCCAAACGGCATTCTTATGACGCGATACGTCCCGAAAGGAGATGTGAAAGCTGTTTTGTCTCTGTCCGTAGCAGCTACATTCACCTGATGGTAGCCAGCTTTTAAGTCGTTTGTAGACATATACCGAGTATGCTTGGCATCATGCAGTAGATCCGTATTGAAAGAATTTAGTTCAAAACTCAAATTTGATTCCTGAATTTAATCTGGGTAAAAATTATAAATTAAGGACTAAACACTTTCAGCCGCGCAACACTTTGTGTCTTCGGAATCATAATGGTAATCATTCATGACTCGTCGGAAAATCAGCAATCATTAACCTTTGAAAATGCGACAGCAAATATATTTATTCAGTTGCATGGAATGTAACAAAATTGCAATTAGAATATTCAAGAAAAAAATAACACAACTGAATTAATTTGCAAAAGTGTATACGAGAAAAATGATAGTCATCAAATGTAAAAGAAAATCTTCAAGAATATATATATATATGTTACAATTCCTTTTAATATATTCATAGGAGTAAGAATCTCGATTTTCTTGATCATTCAGAAGCACTTATTTTTTCCTGAAGAATTATACCTAGGAAGTAACGAATTACTTTATTGGAAATTATTTGAAAAATATAGTGGCTCTATGTTCCAATCTGTATACAATTATTATTACTTAACAAGTCTTTGAAATAATTTATAATAACAGGAAAAATATAAATAGTAAGAAAAGGGATTGAAGAATAAAAAAGTTATTTTTTAAGTTTAACAGAATTTAGAAGCGACACGAGCTAATCTGCTAACTGACATCGTAATTGTAAGAGTCTTTCAAGTGACTTGGAAGATACCAAATATCACAAATTTTCTCCAATTTTTTTACAGTCTTAAGAAGAGGACCCAGAGCATCTGTGTATTATTGTATATCCACTTAACCTCGCTATGAACCTTTAGAAGCAAAAGAGTATTCGCAAAAGATTCGTCAGAAAATTAGCAAACTTAAACATTCAGAAAATTAGCAATCTTAATCATTCAGAAATCGCTGAAACCATAACAACTATTTTGTTTCATGTAAATCAGAAAATTGTATAAATACATTTTAAGAGTAAAATTATAGATTCATTCGCAAAAACTTTGGCTCCAAAATAAAATTCATCAAAAGTATAAGTAAATCTTCAAATACGCAATTTAAAGCTTTCCTTTTGATAAGTTCATGGAAAAAAATTCCATATTCTTATGATTTTGTGAGGAGCATTTATCATGTACAAGTAATGCTAAGAATGTACGTAGTAAATTAATTGAAAATTACTCCCAACATTTGGTGTTCCGTCATTCAAATCTGTATTTTTGTATTAATTATTAAATTGTATTTGCTGAATTTATTTGAATATTTATAATCCATACACAAAGGTCATTCACGCGGGATCATAAAATTCAAAAAACTGTTACAAATATTGATCAGCAAAATTATTTATATCAATCGATGTGTACAATACTGCAGATCGCTATCGTACATACCACACCGCAACAAAGAGCGAGCACTGATTCTTTAAAAATAATATTCTCATCAGCACAGCTACATAAATTGTCTTGAGAAGTATCCCTCTCAGAAATTATAGGAATCAAGGGACGAATTTATAAGAACAAAGGACGAATTTATAAGAACAAGGGACGATTACAATCACCCAGTGGTGAAAATTAACAAAATTGTTAATAATAGCATTAATTGTGAAACTAGGCCAAGATTTCATTTATAAAAACTTATTCATTTCAACTCACATTATTGAAAAACAATCTAAAAATGCTAGATTTTTCTTAAGCGGTAGGTAAAAAGGTTCCCTATTTTCAGGAAATATACAATTCAATGTATAAATAATTGACTTGTAATTTCGAACGTTGCCAGGAGTTTCATTGTGAGAATCATAAAAAATGCAGTGGTTTTACTTTATTTTTTGTATTTAATTTGAAGTGTTTTCCATCAATTTTTAGATGAGCTTCAAAATGTAATAAATAGATATAATGATGCTGATTTCATGGGCTAAGTTCCATCTAATGATATCAAGTCAGCAATGAATGAAAGACTTTTTCTGAAAACCATTAGATTTCTAAGCAATATCGTTAATATTATTTGCGATCTTAAAAGATTCTTAAAACGAAGAAAAAGTAGAGGGGACATATTCGTTGTAATGTGCACCGTTTATGCTCATTCAAGGTTTGTTAGATTCCTAAGTATAACATACATTCACTTATGACGCAAAACTCCCTGCAGTGTCTGAAATCATTGAATGATCCATATTAAATCTCTGGTTTCCTACGAAATTAGTTCTATTCTAAATATTGCAAATGGTAAATTATTAGTGAATAGGAAATTATATAAAAATAAGGAATCTAAAACAAAAATACTTTCAACGTTTTACAAAAATGAAAGTACGTTATATTCAGCATTAGTATATGAATGTGAGGTAAGAAAGTTATCATGTAGGAAAGTTTTGCAAAATAATTATTGATTAAGATAGAAAAATCTATAAAATTAAAACTGAACTGGTGCCGAGAAGTTTCGAGAGGGTTTCTTCGGGATGATTCAGCTATTTTGTCGACATATTCAAGAAAATAAAAATCTTGAATTTTGAACTCTAAGAAGTAAGTGTACATACGTTGGATGCAAGAGAAGTGGCTAACGCTTCCTGCAGAAAATTAAACAAAGATATGAAATATAATCAAAAAATTAAACCTAGAATTGTTCGCAAATCTAAACTAATGTATTTAAACTAAAAAAGTTTAGGAAGAAAGTTCTTATTCTATTTTTCTTACCATTGAAAACCGTTTAGCTGTGCTAGCAAAGAGTTTTAAAGTAATTTTTAGTAATGACAACTTGACAGCAAGTTACATTTGAGTTAAGGGTCCACTTAAATATATTCGCCTTTGTTTTGACTGTCGAGGAAGTAATCTTCATAATCATCCTGTCCAATACGAAATCAAGATGCAATATTGTAACAAATCACTCTTTGAATTTTCAGCAAGGGTGAATGAGGAATTTTCTGTTCTGAAAATAAGAGAATTTTATATAACTAAACATTTTGAATATCCTACCTTTAAGAAACGGTATTCTCTGAGCTAGCTATCCTTAAGGTGATAACAAAAAGTATTAACTAAGTGTAAAAAAATAGAAAAATAGCAAAAAGCACGGAGAATTATATAAAGCATGATATAGCTTTCTTGAGTGACTTCGGATGCTACAGTTGTTCATTGTTTCATCAAATTGTAAGCTTTCTACTCAAACACTCATTGAGTTTTAGCAAATGTAATTCTTTCTGTCAATAATCTCATCTTCGTTCATTTAGATTCGTTGGCGAATAGGAGAAAAGGTTTTTCTAACATTGAATTCAAAAGGAACATGATGTCTATTGTCATCGGTCTTCGCTGTTGTAGAACATGATTCACATAGGGAAAAAGAGGCGTGAAAATATGTGTTTTTCTTTTTATTTCCATGTCATAAATATTGAGGAATTTGTACCTCGAAGTACTTAATATACAATAACCATGCTCACTGTGTTTAAAATCATCAGGACTTAAGAAGGGTACTCAACAGAAAACAGTCAACATGGTTTGTGACAGTTTAGCGTTCGGAAGTTGAGACCGTGATTATATTCATTCAGATGTATGAAAAGTATACAAATTGTAATAAGTAGTGTGATATTAGGCTAGGAATTTATATATAAAATGTTATGTATTAAAACAAAATTCCTAAGAAAAATAATTTAAATATTTTCTATTTTATATTTTAATGAAGTCATAGTGGTTCCATATACCATTCAATTAATATTTCTATGCTATGGTCGACTTGACAACGATGTTGAGAGTCAATGATCTACAGGGACTTTAAAGTCACATGAGCTCACTGATAATTGTTTGAACAATAAAACTTTTCTTCAGAGAGACCCTTAAGTTTCTCACATTTTACAGATAATTTCGGAAATTATGACCAGTTAAACCCTACAGATCTTTCACTTACTATTGGTTTATTGTCTTTGGCAAACCGATGTTACTCACTACCGGATTAACCAAGTGACACATCCATATTTTCCACCTCTCTTCTTGTTGATCAATTATAATTTTCCTTCGATTTCTTCAAATTCTAGATCTTTGTTACACATTCTTCTGCGCAGCTTAGCCATATCTGCATCTTGCACCACTAAACTTCAACATCACCTGAGTTGAGATAAATAATTTCACGATCATATTTCAAAAATTATATTATTGAAAATATTTAAAATTATATTATTAAAAATATTTAAAATTATGTTTATAAGATTTAAATTTGTAAAGGAATCCAATTATGAAAGAACAATATTTAAATATTAAGGCAAAATTAATCGAATGGGAAATTTGGGAACAAAAAGAAAATGTGGAACCTTGAAAAGAATTAGATTTATTCAATCAGCAGAAAATATTCTTTGACAAAGATCCCAGAATATCGGGTGGCAGTTCAACGTTCTATCCACCGATTGTAAAAGAACATTAATCGTCTCCATTTTTAGGAAAAAGTTGCTCTTTGGAAAATGATTCTTTTTTCATATGAGAGGGCCTTTTGGTATTATTAATCGCTGAGTGAAAATTAGGGTAGCATATTTGGTATAAACTCTAAGGGTTTTACAAAGGTTTGATTTCTATAAAAAGAATTTTAAAAAGTTATTAAATTTCAATTTAATTTTCTTGTTTTTCAAATTACGCTTAGGCATAACTAACTTTTAGGATTTTCAAAAGGAGATCGTATTCTCCAAGATCATTAAATATATTTTAATTTTATGGTTGCGTCTTTATGTGATAGACCTTTTTTTTATAGAATGGAATTTTATCCTGTATTTCTGAATACCTTAAGATACAAAGATGGCCAAAAGTCTGTGTCACACATTAATTTTCTGCATTTGTAGATTATGCTTTGGAAACTAAGTTTTGGAGACATAATTCTTAGGTTGAATGTCACCAACTATTAAAATATATAATTCTTATTAAGATTAAATTTATTGAAATAAGATTTATGACTCTTATCTTATGACAATCTTTATGATCATCAGTTATTTATCTTATTTTTAGGAAATTATTTTTTGTTCTTGGTGAATAAAAAGTTAACATTTCAAACTGTTCCTCAAACAATAATCTTTAGAATCTGACTTAGTAATGCTTAGTTCTTTCAACATAAATGCTATATTGATTTCAAAGGGACATATTTTTAGTTTTTAGGGAATGTTCAAAATTTAAAGTTGGCAATTTTTTTTAAAAGATTTCAATCGTAAATTGTTAAGAATTATTTTCAGAAGTGCATATGAGTTAGATGATTTTAGAAATCTATGTAATCCATTTTATATTCAAGATCAGCATTGCAGTGTGTCAACGAAGCTATTTTATTATTGTACGTATAAAATTATTTACTTTTCCTGATCATTATATTTTCAAATTAATGTTTTTAATTAATGGAATGCAGACCATCTTTAATTCTCACTAAAGATTTTAAAATGGAGTTTAATATCTCTTACACAAATTTCATTTTTAACTATGTTTACCACGATATATTTCACCTTGAAATAATTCCGGTTAACAAAACAAAGCTTTTGACTAATGATATTATAAATAACTACCTGTGAATTTATTTAAGCCTCAAATTGGAAATAAAATATTATGTTAATGTGATTTTAAATTGGATTTTCTTCTTAATTTCATATAAAAACAAAAATGAATTAATTCTGTCTAAATAAATCAAAAATGAATCTAGTTTATTAATGAAACATTCCATTCAATAATAATTATCTCTAAAATTATTTCCTTTCCAATTGATACGGAGCTATATCTGGGAATAATTCAATGCTTTATATTTTGCTTTTGAAACTTTAATATAATTTCCTCATCAGTTGCTGGTCATTGATGATATATTGGAAAATACAATTGAAAGAGACAACAATTTGATATACAGTTTAGTTTTATTAAGATATTTAAGAATGAATATATACAAATTTGCGTAGCTGCATAATAATGTACATATCCCATTTAATTATATATTATTCATTGAGTTCCTAGAAGATGGCTGGAAGAGTCATAAATACGCCGACTGCCTAAGAGGCAAGGAGCGGATCTGCCGAAAATATCATGTTTAAGTGATGATAGCGTGGTCGAGTGAATCTTCTGGAGATTCAGCCTGAATCTATCGTTACTTTCATAGTCTGTCTTTGGACTCTCTATTGCGGAGATCAACTGAAAGCTATTTGAAGTCGACGGAAAGCAATGGACAATTTTTCTGAAGCGTATCAGGTTAATTCGCTAGTAAAGAAGCAATTATTTGCTGGTAAGCGTAGGATCCTACCCTGGAAGATCATTTGGGTGTTGCCTGTAGAGTGAGCCGTTAGCTGATGAGCTGAATGTTCCCGATACAGTTGTGACAGTTATCATTTGGCTATCTTGTTCCTGTGTCACTTATCTCATGACAGACAATGTAAAAAGAAAACACTACATTGTTTTATGGGACGGTTATGTAACACGAATTATCTTTGTCAATTCCTATTGTTTTAGAAATTCCATGAATATTTAATGACAGATAACCTATTCCTAACGATATTGCCATCCGTTTTTGACGAGGATTTACGACTCGGGCGTGAATCATTTTCAACATCTCTTGAAAACGCGTAAACCATTTTGAAATCTCTTGAAAACGCGTAAACCATCAACAACATTTTGAAAACGCGTAAACCATTCAAAAACACGTGCATGCAATAAACATTCATTGCCACACATTTCTTTTAGTAAGTTGTAAGTTTTATTAACGACTCTTCTATGTTTCAAGTGAAATTTCAGAGTAATTCCTTGTTCACTTTTCCTTTTCTGACGAAAAAAATTACTTTTATGTTGAAGAAAGGTGCGACCATACGAATTTGTTTACTGAAGCGAGTTTCACTACAATCGAAAGAGGAGGGTCCGCACTAAACCACTGTTAGTCACTGGCATATAGCGCATCCGTATTACTTCTGTAACAGAGCTGGTATCGACATTTAATAGCCACACCTCGAATTCAGTCACATGAAAAAGGTTAAACTCAGTAAATTGCAGCTATGAATTTCTTTTTAAAATTTTAATCGTTTTAAAAAGTATTCTTCCTTTTCTGTTAACAAAATCATAGGGAAAAGAATCCCTATTTTTTTGGAAGCTCCTTATACACAACTAAAAAGTTCCGCAACTGAAACTCAAGCAAGGTTAAACATTTAATTTTTTATCAAATAAATGTAAGAACTTTTAGAATTGTTAAGTCAGAAAATAGTTATAGTCTTAAACTTTCTTTGACTAAGTTTGAATTTAAGCCTGTTTTCTTCAAAAATGAAAATTGATTCCGAATTAATTTAAAATCGGTTCGGCTTAATAAGGAATCTTTCCTAACTCTAATTGGCCCAATAAGGAAGAAAAAGCACTGCACATCATTAAATCTTATTGTTCATGCATAACAAGTTTGAAACCAAGTTGTAAAATTGAAAGGCTTTTGCTGAACTCCAAACTTGGAAGTATTTGATATATCTATGATTGGATTTACAATTCTTTAATAATATACTTATAATATATTAATACAAAAATTAGCATATTTTTTTTTATTATAAAAAACACTCTGTTTATGTTATGATTATTGCGATTTAGTTTTTTGTGTTTAAAGGAATTTAAAACTTATTTACATAGTTTATTTTCAAAACGTGATCCTGTAAATCTGAAAAGGGCAATGGGTAATTCCTACAACGTTATTCTTTTATTTGGTTTGTAAGTCATTTAACAATTAATAGGGGATGTGTGGGCTCTCAGTTTTCTCAAGATGTTTCTCCTTGTAACGTGATCATGCCTATCACAAACTTATTCCAACAGAAAGGAATCTTCTAATTTCTACTTTGTAATCTAGAACGTCACTCCATTTTATTACAATGTTTTGCCACGTATATCCGTTCGAAATTCTATTGCATTGTAAATGAGTGATCTGTCAGAACACACTTTTATTTTAATGGTAATTATTTTTATTATTATTGACATTATGTATGTTAATTTTTAAAATGTATTATTCGTCTTCAGTATAATTGAATGCTCAATTTTTTTGTAACGTAATAATTATAGCTTTTCTACGATCTAATTTTAATTTTTACAATTTGTGTTTGTGAATTTTCTAATTATCACCATTGCCGCAAAGTGTTCAAGTCGAAAACTCAGTATTCACTTATATAACAATTTCTATTTTTGTAATATTTTCTACTTACTTTCGTCACTGAGACCCTTTCAGATAAACTGAAAAGAATTACTTGACCAATCACGTGACTTCCATTATTCTTTCATTTATTCATGTGATTAGAAACTGCGATTTTGAACAGCTTGGAATAATATGCCTACAAAATTATTCCATCCTTATTTTAATTAAGTTTAAATATTTGCAGTAAAATGGAAATGAATTTTTCATATTTTCTGCTGCTGACTTAAGTTTAAACCTGTAATTTGTTAATACACTTCTTCCTCCAAACATTCATTTAAAAAATAACAAAGAATTCTTATAATATTAATTAAAATGTTCTGTATTGCTTAAGATGTCAATTAAATGCATGGAATAGATACAAAAAATCTCAATTTCCTTCTAATTTATAGGAAGTGTTATTGAAAAAAAAAATGTTATTTCGATAAAAAAAGGAATCGAAAAAAATCAAATGTTTAAATGGAATCTACGAAAAAATAATATTCAAAAATCCAGATATGTATTTTTTTGTGGACATGTGTACTTTAATAAAAAAATATATTTTTCTGTATGCAGTTCTTTTCATAATAGTAATATTTATTAAATATCATAAATGAAATTACATTTATCAGGAGTGTACTTTTGATGTACATATGCGAAAACATGGTACCACACATGTAATATTTTCAAAATCAAGGCATTGGTATAGGGGGATTCAGTGCAGATTTTTTCCATTTGCTATTTCACATTTTCTTGCACAAACTACACAAATCGGATTAACATTTTACTGTTAGTTAAAGTTAATTTGGGAAGTGTGCCTATAATGACGACAGAACGGGTCCGGCTATTCAGGGAAATGACAACCCTAACCATAACTCCTGGTTGAGGGCCTGTGTACCGTGAGCGCATCCAGGAACATCTCTGATGATGGTCAGGACACAGTTGGAAGCGGGATTCGTCGTTAAACACTATACGTCTGCAATCAGCAATAGTCACACGTAATGGAAGCCAGCATCAATGTAATCTGGCTCAGCATTGTGAAAGCGTGAGAGGCTGGAGGAGTAGCGGTCGGTACGAGCATATGTTTTGCTCTATCAGCTGTCTATGAATGGTCATGGCGGACACTCATGTGCAGATCACACGTCTGATGGTTGATAACGATAAATCAGGTACTGTGACAGCTCATCTGACAATCACACTGTCCTCCCGATTTACTCTAGGCGTATGTCGACCGCTACCATCATGACGCTAAAATCTGATATTGTCCACCCATGCTGGCTAGTATTTTCGAATCGCAACATCGCTTCGACCCATATGATGAAAAATTCTCCGATTTCCCATTTTACCTCTTTCAGTCCAATGGCATGACCTCATTCAAACTCAGAGGGTTGCTCGTAATGAGCTCGAATCCTGCGACAAGACATTTTTCAGTCGTTAAATGGTATCCTGAACCGCAATGGAACAAATAACTTTCATGTTCGGATCAAATGCCTTTGCATGCGAAATTTCATTAGAAACATACTACTCCTTTTTTGTGCATCGGTTTTTTTGTTATAGATTGTAGCAGAAAAGAAAAACAAATTAACAAATAAAGGAAAGGAAAAATTATTTAGAAAAGAAGAGACTCAATGTGTTGTACATTAGTGTTGATTACGGAGTAATTGGGGAGACTTACAGACATTATGAATTGATCGAATTAATTGGTGAGATGTAAGCCTTCCTCTAATAAAATGAGCTTTTGTCATTTCGGGATTTGGCTTATTATGCTTTAGAAATTGTAGATTGAATTTTCAGAATGTAGTTTTGGAAGAGGCGAAAACGATTAAAATGTTTAGGACGTGTTATAATTCAGATCTGTCACTGGAGTTATGTGAAACATTCGTGTTTGTAAAAACTTTTTTTAAAGAGAACAGAAATATTGTGATATAATTAAAAAGAGGGGCTAGAGATGTTTAGTAGAAACATTAATGATGGAGAACTAAACTAATCATAACTCCAATTAGAGATCTATATTAGAATTTTTTCCAATGACAGATTTTGAGGTATTTTACAAAATAGAAAATTTCAAAAACTTTTGATCCCGTTTTGACCTACAATCAGCATATTGAAGAATCGCCATTGAAAAACAACAACCTCCAGAAATAAAAGGTTCACATTATCTCTATTTACATATTGATCCGCAGGGAAGTCAAACAATGTTGCTATGAATACTATAATTTCATACTTAAAAAAAGTAGAGTTAATATTAAAAAGAAAAAAAAAATATTTTGCATCCATTCAGAACTTTGTTTTAAAAGCTTATAAATCTTTAACAAGAAATAAAAAGCAATTACAATTATAACATTATAATGTTATAGAATTTTTTATATGAATTTTATTTATTATCTTTTGAGGATATATGAGTTAATCACCTGACACCATGCCCTCTTCATTGGCAAACTATTATCTTATGGCAAAATAACATACCAGATCAGTAAAGCCAAAACAAATTTAAAAAAAAATAAATTCTAGTTTCACTTCAAAGTTGTGTATTGTTCCAAAACAAAGAACAGGAACAATTTATCGTTCCGTAATAATATAGTTCTGAATCTGACTTTGATTATTGAATTTATATTGTTTTTTAACTAAAAATTAAGGACTAAATAAGTTTGAATAATAAGCGAAATGCGCAAACACATTTCAATGTTTTGAAACTTATAAGACACAAAATAAATTTGTTGTTCCTGTAGAATTGGAGGTCATTATTCAATATTTTCAGGATCCTCACGTTTAAAAATATTAAATTCAAACAAAATAAATCTTACTTTTGCACATGTTCTATGTAAAATTTCGTCGTTTAAACTTTTGATCATATAAAAAACATTTGCTGTTACAAAAAGTAATAAATTTTTAGCTGTGTCTACTACCTGATGAAACATACAAACTCGACTCATAAGAAGGTTCTTTATAGTTAAATCCCATTACAGTTGTAAAAGCTGAAAGAAGTTATTTTGAGCAGGAATTAATATCACAAACGAATTTATTTCATTTACAAGTAAATTTAAATACATTGAGTGTAAATTTCCAAGCATTTAGGCTTTATTAAATTTTTGAATTACTGTTTTGTGTATGATTAATAGATATGGATATTCCACGTTTCTGTGTTTAATTCTTCATATTTGGTTTTAAAATTGTTTCTCCTATTTGTCAATTGTGACAAATCTTATAAATATTTAAATTGTGATATAAATATTCAGATTATTTACAATTTTATAAATGCACGAATCACACATATCAATGGAATTTTTAATAATGCGAAGCAATATTATTTAAAATCCTTATTATAAAAGTTTTTATTTATTTTCTTTTCATTTTTGTAGATCTAGAATAATACGAAATCTTTATGTACAATTTTTAGTATCTAATATAGCACGTCTATACAACTGTGAAGGAGCTATGTATAAACTATGAGTTTCTAAATAAAACAAATATGAACTTGAAAAAGATAAACCTTTCTTTAAAATAAAGATTAAAGACATTAGCGTTGCTTTTTTTTATATGCACGGATAAGAAAAAATCCAAGAAAAATGAAATGTAATGTAGGTTGTAATTATTAGAATTTGGATCAATGTAAGGAAAAGTTTAATAATATAAATGCAAAGTTTCGTGTATGAAGTGGAAATAAGTACGCAAATTTGTATAAGATACTCGTTCGGTGTTTAATCAAATTGTGAGCTTTGCATTTAAGATATCATTGAGTTTAACTAAATATAAATAAGTGATATCTACTTCACTCACTAATATTGCTTGATTGTTATAAAAGGGTTTATTAGCTTAAAACACGAGAGCTATTGGCTAATGTCCACGATTGTAAGAATTTAAATCAATTGAATATAATAGAACCTTAAATTCCAGATAATTATTCCTTTACCATACCGTGACAACAAATGGACATTGAACTAATAGGCATTTGACAAGGGACATTGAACTATCAAATAAGGCGCAGAAATTGTCTTTAGAGTTATGACTCTCACGGCTTTGTCTCATACTGATATGTAGGGGTATCTCTTAACAGAAGCGCCATTTTGATCTTTTTCTTTTCCATAGGGATTTCCATGTACAGTAAACAATGTGAATGCAAACCAAAGACAATCCTTAGAGATATAATCTATCTTTCAACCTCCGTAATGTCCCAATTTTTTATTCTATTTTCAAAGGTGCTGATCGCAATAATTTTTGTTTATCTAAGGATTCTCTCTCTCGTTATTAGAATTCATAATGATATTTATACATAGATCTGTAGATATCGACTTGACACGTCTTTTGAGAGTTCGACCGCAGTAGTATTCTTAACGACTCTTCTAAGTGTCATGTGAAATTTCGGAACAATTCCTTGCTCACTTTTCATTTTACGACGGAAAAAAAATTATTTTTATACGAAAGAAGGGTACAGCTATACCAAACTGTTTACTGAAGCAAGAGGCACTATAATCGAAAGAGAAGGGTTCGCGCTAAACAGCTGTTGTTTGCTGGCATACAGCGTATTCGTATTTCTTCTGTAGCAGGGCAGGACCCGACATTTAATAGCCACACATCGAATTCAGTCACATGAAAAAAATTAAACTCAGCAGATTGCAGCTATAGGATTTCTATTTTAAAAATTTAATCATATCAAAATGAAATTTTTCAGAAATGATTTATAATCTTCATTTTCTGTTAATAAAATCATAAAGAATAGAATCTCTATTTTCTTGAAACTTCTTATGAAGCAACAATCTATAACGCAACTGAAACCCAAGCAACTACCCAATAATTTTATACATAAGAGTCTAGAAATTATAGTGGTTGGACATTATATTCTGTATTTAACTATGATTTACTAACCATTTCTTATAGTTTTAAAGTTGGTCTTTTACCTTTCGTATTTAGTATTCTTATTTCTGTATATATATCATTTTTTATCAAATAAATGTAAGAACTTTAAGAATTATTAATTCTGAAAATGTTAGTCTTAAACTCTCTTTTATTCATCAGTTTGAAATTAAATCTGTTTTCGTCAAAAATGAAAATTGATTCCGGATTAATTTAAAATCGGTTTTGTTTACTAAGGAATCTTTCTCTTAACTTTAATTGGCCCAATAAGGAAGAAATAGAATTGCACATCATTATATCTTATTGTTCATGCCCTACATGTTTGAAGCCAAGTAGTCAAGATGAAAGGTTTTAGCTGAACACAAAACAAGGAAATATTTCGTATTTCAATGTTTGGATTTACAATACATTAATAATATGCTTATGATACATTATTTAATTAATTAGCATTTTGTTTTTTATTATAAAAACATATTATTTATGTTATTATCGCGATTTTGTTTGTTGTGTTTGAATAAATTTAATTCTTATTTACATCGTTTTTTTCAAAACGTGATCCTCTAAATCTGAAAATAGAAATGGGTAATTCCTACAACGTTATTCTTTATTTTGGTATGTAAGTTATTTAACAAGTAACAGTGTATGTGTGGGCTCTAAGACTGCTCAAAATATTTCTCCCTATAATATGTTCATCACTATAACAAACTCATTCCAACAGGAAGGAATCTTCTAATTTCTGCTTTGAAACCTTGAATGTCACTCCATCTTATTACAATGTTGCGACACGTACATCCGTTCGAAATTCTATCGCATTACCCATGAGCGATCTGTGAGAACACCCCTCTATTCTAATGGTTATGTTAATTTGTAGATTTTATTATTTGACTTCAAAATAATTGAATGCTCAATTTTCAGACATTTCAGTAAAACATAATTTTCTAAATCAGATAAAAGAAAAAACGTAATTATTTCAGCTTTCTTTGTAACGTAGTAAATGTAGATTTTTCTGTCATCTAATTTTAATTTTAAGATTTTGTGTTAGTGAATCTTCTAATTATCACTCGTACCGCAAAGTATTCAAGTAAAAAGCTCAATATCCACTTATATAATAATTTTTGTAAGATTTTCTACTTTCTTTCGTCTCTCAGACCATTTCAGATGACCTAAAATCATTACCTCTCGTGACTTCGACAATTCTTTCATTTATTGGTGTGATTAGAAATTGCGATTTTGAACAGCATGGAATAATATGCCTACAAAATTATTCCATTCTTCTTTTAATTAAGATTAAATACTTACTGTAAAATGGAAATGAATTTTTAATATTTTCTGCTGCACAATTAAGTTTAAACCTTTAATTTCTTAATTTCCTTCACCCTCCAAACATTCATTTAAAAGTAACGAAGAATTCATTCGCTTCGACCCATATGAAGAGAGATTCTTCGTTATTATCAACCTGCCCCTTTTAATCCCGAACTCCTTAATAACCTGACAGATGATCCTAATGAGCACGAAATCTGCAACGAGACATTTTTTCAGTCTTTAAAAGGTATCCTAAATCGCAATGGAACAGAAAATTTTTCCATCAGATTTAAAATTGCTTCTTATATACACCTTTCGAATGCACTGTTCCGATGAACTGCAGCCAACTGTATTCAATTACTGTATTCAAATATTCAATTATTCTCCCTGTATTATTTATTTGCATGTTCGGTCATAATGTCTTTGCATACGAAATTTCATTAGAATCGGGTAACTCCTTCTTGGTGCGTCATTTTTTTTTTAATTTTAGTTTTTGTTATTTGTGTTGTAAAAAAAAAAAAAAAAAAAAACAAATAAATGAATGGAATAATTATTGTAAAGTGCAAAATAATTTAGAAAAGAAAACACTTACTGTGGTGTACATTAGTGTTTATTACGAAGTAATTTAAAGAGATTTGCAGACATGAACTGATCAAATAAATTGGGGAGATATAAATATCCCTCCAAAAAAATGATTTTTTGTCATTTGGGGATTTGACTTATTTTACTTTGCAAACTGTAGGTTCAGCTTTCAAAATGTCCTGTAATCCAGATCTGTCATTGAAGTTAATGTGAAACATTCGTGTTGGTAGAAACGTCTTTTAAAGAGAACAGAAATATTATGATATAATTCATATGAAGGCCTATCCTCACAAATATTTAGTATGTACATTAATGATGGAGAAATAATCATAACTCCATTGAGAGATCTATGACAGAATTTGACTCTATTGACAGATTTTGAGATATTTTACATTTTAGAAAAAATCAAAAACTATTTGTCCCATTTTGACCAATAATCACCATATTGAAAAACTTTTGAAAAGCAATAATCTCCAGAAATAAAAGGTTCAAAATTGTCTCCATTTACTTAAAGATACGCAGGGAAGTCAAGAAAATATTTCAAGTAGCACCACACATGCCTGTATATTAAAAAAATGGAGTTTACGTCACAAAGAAAAAACAAATTTGGGCGGCAATTCAGCTTTTTATTTGTAATATTCTAAGAATCGCAGAGAAATAAATAGACAATTATATTTGTAACATTTAATTGTTATGTTAACATTACAGAATTTTTTTTATATATGTTATCATTATAATCAGTTTCGAATCAAGGAGTTGGGCACGGGAGCGTATATGTTCTCCATTAAAAAATATACACTTCAAGACAAAATAAAATGTCCAACCAGAAATTCCCTAATTTATAAGTAGTTATATTCTTTTTGCACTTCAAAGTTGTATGTTGTAACCAAACATAGAATAGAGCTATCTAATGTACTGTAAGACTTTGGTACGGAATTTTAAATTTATTAATGATTTAAAATTATTTTATTAGTATATTAAGGATTACATAAGCATGAAATATAAGAAAATTATTCAATCACATTTAATATTTCAGTTATTTTTTAAAAAAAATAATATTTTGCACATCTACAGATTTTATAGTCATCTGTCGATTTTTTATCCGTATATGTCATAGATTAAATTCATCATGTAAATCCAACTGATTAAAAAAATGAACTGTAACTGCTTAAAATATTGAACAAAAATGAAACAAACTCTAATTTTTCAAATTTTCTACACTATATTAAGGTTATTTAAATTTTCGAGCTTATGGATTTTTTTCCTTATTATTAATACATCTAAATTTTTGGTAGGGCGTACGTACCTAATGAAGCCTTCCCATGCAAGTTCATAATGATGCAAGCTGGCTTGAATTTGTTAAAGTTCAATATTCATTATGTTGCATAAGCCAATAGTTTAGCTCGAAAAGGTTTTTGTGGTTAAAAACCAAAAAGAGATGTAAAAGATGAAAGAAAAAAAAATAAATACGAATTATTACTTCAATTTTTTTTTTTCTCATTCGGACCTGTTAAATTTTAATATTTTTTCTAAGGAGTATCGGAAGCTGTCGTCTAATCCAAAATGATCGCTCAAAAAAGTTTTCTTGAGGTTAAAACTGACACAAGTTGTAGACGCTGAAAGAAATTATCGAATAAAATTCTTTTCCCTTTATAAGTTTTTTTAAAAAATAATTATGTTAAAAATTCTGGTATTTTAAGTTGTATTCAAGTTTTAAATGTTCTATTTAAAATTGTGTTATGGTTAGAGATGTTTCGTTTTTCTTTATAATTCTACATATTCGTTTTTTAAAATCTCCCTGGGCACAAATAAGGGAATGTTTATTAATACGTAATTAGGGTTTTAAATTCACTGTGAAGAAAATATTTTTTCTACAAATGCACGGATTTCAAATCTGAAAGCACTCATTAATAACTTGAGGCTATTCTTATTTAACACTTTGTTAGTTCTTTGTTAGTTTTTCATTTTTGCAGTTCTGGTGGCTCCAACTTACAATCATGAAGCATCTATATACAAATTATTGCTTTCTGTATCAAACCTAGGTAAATTTTAAAAGGATGAATAGAAGTGAAAATGAAAGAATCTAAAAATTTCACGTTGTATTTTTGAGTCGTAAGAATAGTAAAGAATATAACTAAAATAAAATATCTTAAGTAACATTCTGTGGTATAAATAATGGGATGTTGAGTTATATTTATATGACATCGTGTCGGAATCATTTTTGATGTGTAATCAAATAAGGAACGTTCCACGTATATGTTCTTTGAGTTTAATATAATGTAGTTAACTGAGTGAGTTCTACTTTGTCCAAATAGATGCATTGATAGGTAGAAAGCTTATTTATTAACGTTACATTAAGATGCAAAAAAAAAAGATATTGTCGAGCAACCTCGAAAATGTGAGTGTGTTTCAAGTGCCGAGTAGGACCATTCTCCATCGCAATCAATTCTCCATCACAATCCATTCTCCAACTTTCTTACACCATACCAAGGTAAAAACCCATTCACTCGATATATTATCATAACAAACATGTGCCCTACTACACTGTCTTTAGACGTATTTGGGTATTCGTGTAAGACTCGTCAGAAATTCAGCAGTCAAGATCACTCAGAATAAGTATTTATATACGTGGAAAGCAACAAAGGTTTATGTAGTTGCTACTGCTTAAAATAATGAACTATAACAAAACAAATATACTTTTTTTAATAATCTGCCTTATATTTGCATCATTTAAGTTTTTAATCACATGGAATTTTTTCTTGTTACTGAAAGAACTAAATTTTAAACGGTGAGTACTATTTCATGAAACATGTAAGTGCTAGTCAACGATCATAAAGGCTGGCTTGAACGTGTTAAAGTTTAACATTCTTTTTTCGAAGAAGTATCGGAAGCTTTTGCCCAAACTAATAGGTCAGCTTGGAAAGGTTTCCTATAATTGAAACCCACAAAAGATTTATACTCTAAAAAATTAGTTAAGCATGAATTATTATCTCAAAAGAAATTGTTTTTAAGAAGTTTATTTAAATATTTTGAGTGAAAAATTCTAATATTTAAATTGAATTAATGTTTTTATTTTTTTGAATCTTTAAGAGATAGTGATGTTTCTCGTTTCTTTTTATAATTCTTCATTTTCGTTCTTTTTGAATTAATCAACTGGGGCAGAAATGTGGAGATGTTTATTGATATGTAAATAGTCGTATAAATTGGTACTGAAGTTATGATTTTACAAATGCATGGAACACACATCTCAAAGCAATCTTCAAAAATGTGATGAAATGTTTATTTCACATTATTATTATTAGATTTTTTTTTTTGGCTTAACAATTGCTATAGACCAATAAATAAAATAAATGTAAATTATTTTTAAAAAAAATAAATAAATAAAACAAATGTAATTTTTTTTTAAAAAATAAAATAAATAAATAAAACACAAAGTTAAATTTCTGAAACATGAACTTGATTTGGAAATTAAAGATTCTAAAATATTGAAATTGGAGCTTTGAATCGTAAGAACATGAGAGAATCCAAAGAAAGTTAAATATCTCTTTATTTGACGAGAGAATTGTTTAGAATTTAATTAAATTATAAGCATTCCACTCAAATTTTCATTGAATTTAATCTTTTCACCCAGTCACACTAGTCGTACTTCTACCTACCTTATTCTTTGAAATGGTACGACCACGTGTAAAAGCCTCCAGATGTCATCTTACAGATTGATTGTTCGACATTTCACATTGATGCAGCAACTCGACATCGTCTAAACTGATATAAACTGCAATCGCTTCAAAAGAATGGCTGATCATACGTTGCCGGCATGCTTTATCCCATTCCGACACTTACGTGTTACATTTAAATGCATATCTGCGCATGTGCAAACATAACTTAAACTGATTAATTTCCTGATTGATATTTCACTCCTCTCTGCCTCTTCATTAGGCTCATATGTTAATTTTTCGACTTCATCATTGATTTTCGCGCACCAGTTTACATCAAAAGGTTTCGGTTGTTATTCTGTACTTTAGGATCACTATGGCGTTATTCGTAACAAATCACCAAATCTTATTATTCATTTTTCTTTATACACTTGGAATCAAGATGTCAAGCTGAAATGCTTCAACTGAAAATTACGAATCCCTTAAGCAATATTGTTGTTTAAATAATGCTATTTAATTCAGATATTGTTATAAACATATTGTTTTAAATATTACGATAATTTTTTATGTTTTGATTTAGATGTTATAATTCCATTTTTTTTAACGAAATGCTGATTTTCAGCATTTCTACAAAACCTACTAGTTTAAATAAAATAACGTGAATGCATAATTAAATTAAAAGTTCGCTACATATGGTTCCTAAAAGACTTAGGTTTATTTTATTTTATTTTCACCTAATAGTTTGAGTTTTATAAACCTTTGTGTCTTCAAAAATAAATTTCAAAATTGATGAAAAAAACTATTTTAAGGTGCAAAAAAATTAAGAAATTTAAATTACAATTTTTATATATTAAAAGGAGAAGAGAATTTATGTGCTGTATGATAAGCTATGTTTCAGGAGTAAGTAGAGGAGGAGTACAAGCATTATAGGTTATTAGATTTATTTGCCGAAAAGTCAAAAATTATTAAAAAAATATATCAGTTAGATATTCGGTTTATTTTGCTTAAAATATTTCAGGAAGATTATTTGGAATAGAGTTTCAGATGAGATTAAAAAATTTTTAAACTAATCGGGTAACCATATATTGTAAAGTGTCACTGGAGGTGTAAGGATGATTATTGCTTGTTGATGTGACTTCTAAGGGGAAACGGAAACTTTAGATATAATTACTAATTTGGGTATGCATTACAAAATTATATATATATATATATATATATCAAGTGGGGTAATAAACTTTGTTAAACCTTCCAAAATGTTGCAAGTTTTTTTTTTTTTTCACTCTTTGCCCAATAATCACCAAATGAAGAAATGACTAATGAAACGGAAACAACTTCAAACATATTTTCACATTTTATTGAACCATTAATGATCGATATGGAAAATAAGAAAATGTTTCACAAAATGACATAAATGATTATGTAAGAAATGGTATTGGTTGTTTTACATTGATAATTAAAACAGTAACTAAGTTTTGCAATTGTAGCGATAGAGAGCCCGCAATTTGTGATATTTTTAAAACATACCAGATCTACTGCATCCAGAAGTTAGAGATGAAGGTACGTACCCTCCCCCTTATTAAAGTTTATCGAAATAACTATAAAACGTAACACAAAAGGAAGTTTCAACCAAATCTAAAATTAATTATTTTGTTGTTTCACTGCCAAGTAGTTTATTTTGTTCTTTCTCAGAACCAAGCTATCTGTAGTATTGATTAGGTTTTAATAACGACACAAAAGAAACAACACGATGGCTATTGGCGATGGACCTCGTAATTTTGAGCCTCGATCAAAAGATGAGGATGACAATTAAGCTGGCACCACCCTCTCCTAACATCCATACTCCGTCTATGGGATGACTTTGGACCCCGGCAGATTTGACATACAACAGCCCCGGCAACATGGCGAGTATTTTGTTGCATCAAGCCTTGAACGCAAGTCTCAATGAAAACTGCCCTCCTTTAATCTGATGCCTTAACCATTAGGATACCGCTATCATTCTATGATATTAAAAGAATTTAATTCTGAATTAGAAATTGATTTCTGAATTAAAGCAAGGATAAATAATGAATTAATGTCTAAATAAGTGTACCTAATATACGGAAATATGCAAAAAAAAAATTTCCTCCCACAGTAGGTTGTGTGCCAATCTGAAGATTTTTACCTCGATTTCTTATATAAATATATATTATTTTTATATATATATATATATATATATATATATATATATATAAAAGAAATAATATCACACAACATTAAATATTCGTATCCTTGCTTTGGTCAGTAGTCACATTCTTGTAATAATAATAGGAGTTAACTCGATATTTAAGGAACGAAAATCAAAAAATAAGTCAATACAAAAATTAAAAATTATAATATGACCATGGGGCAGAGTAATATATTATAGGTTGTAATATATTATAGGAATTTGAAATATTGTAAGTAAAAATATAACATAGATCCAAATATTCGTGCAAAGCAATTGACGCGGAATTGCGCACGCGATTGAATGATAAACTCATTTGGTATTTAATCAATTTATGATATTTATATACTAAAAATCACTGAGTTTAAGTTACTGTAGGTAAATGATATCTGCCTAGTTTACTTGGATTGCTTGATTGGTTGAAAAAGATTTTCTTATGGTGTCATTTAAAATTAAAAGGAGAGCTATTAGCGAATCTTCACGTATTTTTGAAAGAGAAACATCGATAACAATACCTAATTCAATTGATGATGCAATACTGCAGTCTATTATCATATCTACCACACCGTAACAAAGAGAAAAAATTGATCCTCTAAACATTTAATTTATATCAGCTCAGCTGCATAAATTGTCTTTAGAAGTATCGCTCTCAGAAATTTGCCTTGTCTCGATAGGTAGGAGAATCACCTATCCGAAGTATCTCGTTGATCCTTTAATTTTCTATAGGGTTTACTTCGTAAGGTTAACGAAGGTGACGCAGATTAAGGGCAAACACTAGTTATCTTTCACTTTTTTTCGACGACACATAAAAAAGCGAGTCATCGATGATACAGACTGGCTGAAATCTGTTAAATTTTTACATTCATTTTTCAAAGGAGTATAGGAATCTGCTCTCTAAGCAAATAAGTCATAGTTGAACATTTATTTCATATAGAAGAATTATTTATGATCTACTTTGTGGGGTGTTCCTTTTCCTCTAATGCTTCAAATCAATATTCCTATATGATTGTGCAATACATTTTGCATCGAAAACAAATTTTAATAATGTCTAGAATTAGAGATTAGAAAAAAATATTTATAATAAGCAATCAATCATAATAATTTAAATTTAAACCTGTATTAATCAAAGAATGATAACCTTGATCCGTCTGTCGCTCTGTATGATATTATTTCAGAATCTGAATATAATTAATCTACTTTTAATATATTTATTAAATAACGTATTATTATTAAATAACGTAGAATTCTCAAGCAACATTAGGGTAATTCTCGACATTTCTCGTAATTTTAAGTCATTCAAGTAATGTAGAAGACACCTGCTCGGAATTCGCGACTGAGATTATAATTATCCATATGAATTATCTCAAGCACAAAAAGCGAAATATGTCCACAGTATACAATACTTCAATGTTTTATTTTAATATATTCATATAGACATATTTACCTATATTAATCAACTATCAAAGGTTAATTTATAACATTCTTAGTTTTTATTGATAAAGCAACCCATAAATTTATTACCAATACATGAAATATTTGGCAACTAGATATTCAATTCTGTATTAAATAATTAATAATGAACTATATTTCTTATTGTCATTTTTTTCCTAACATACACTCCGGAACATTTAAAATAGAGCACTAAAAAAGAAACTTAAGATTGAAATGAAATTCAACTCACATAATGAAACAGATGAGAGATTCGTTTCATCTCAAAATCAAAACAGCACAGTATAGCGTGAACAATTAGAGACAAATACCATACAACTTCAGTAGCACGTTGAACCAAATCCTTCAACAAAACAGGCTACAATTCAATCCGATAACGAGTTAATTTGACTTCCAAAGCTGTTGTAGGGCAGATGGAACCACTAATCTTCGAACTGCTACTTCCAAATCATGTACAAAAGGACATATTGGCATCTGGTGTCTCAATAAATACTTTATAGATGACAGTTAGAGGAACAGGATGGCCACGGAAGCGTGAGATCATACTGAAGAACATCTAGAGTTACTCAAGCTGTATGTGGATGAGCATAATTTTGTTAAAAAAATGTCCCTCGAAGATTATTTAGGTAAGGTCTCATGGTTGATCGAAGAATGTCATCAACATATCGATGTCTTGATAAAGTTCCACATATCAAATTAGAGAAGAATGGCTGGTTTAGTCTAGGGACCTCTTACCAATACGCCTGCTCTACAGGTTGACTGTAACGCAACAGAGGGTTGGAAGTATACAGTTCAACGGGGAACGTCAACATTATTAAAAAGAGTATTCATGTGTTTATAAAATGAAACTGTGTTTGCCATTAAATACCTTATTTGGTCTATGTGACGAATTCCATGCCAACACTTGATTATCCACTGCAAATGTAATCGCCGAAATATCGGTATTAAAGGAAGTACAAAATATGGGCGCTTGGACTGCAAATTTTCTTCCCCCAGGCATTTGAAAATGGTTTGTAGAATAACTGGCAGCTCTAATTCTGATGGTATCAAGGTAGGAATCACTGTAAGATCTATGAGCGCTTAACAAGTAAACATTCCGTACACTCAACTCGTCGTGTTCCTGATTACTCCAGACATAGTTTTCCGCATATATATCTCGTGTCCTCGTCGAATGCTCCTAAAATGTTCTATCGGCACACTGAAAGTGAGCAACAATTGAGCAACGGGGGCCTTCGGCCAGGCTGTAAGTTTTATGTAAAGATGAGGGTCGTCTGAAACATGTCTAACTCTGGTTAATATCTTCTCACATACCCAATTGACATTTATCATATACTTATATTTTACTTGATTGTGAATGTGATTAATACATTTTTAAACTTTCTAATAGGCACCGGTTTAAACATTTTTTACATCCTGATTGAACTAAAACTGTAGGGTGTGTGGTAATGTGCTGTGGCAACAATGTCGGGGAATTATCCTATCGGAAATCAATTATCTACTTTACACAGTTTAGCGTTTGTGACTTGCTTCCGTCTTGGTGCACTATATACAAATTTCCTGAATGCTTATAATAAACTTCCTTTATGCATGTACGTCACATTTTATCTCAACATAATTTTAAAAATAATTAGATATATAGATCAGAAAAAATTCTTAATCTTAACAATCATTACATTTAATTTTGTTTTCAAGCTATCGTCATGAACGAAATGAAGGACTGGAGTAGAAGCGTAATACGTTTAGGGTAATTTCCGATCTTTCTATTAGATTCTTGCACAAGAAGCCTGTACAAACGCTGCATAGGATTAAAGATGCTGGCTTATACATTACGTAGTCCCTACACTCTTCAGACTGTAACATGGGTTAACACGAAATTCAAGGTTAGAAAACTGGGAAATAAATCATTACAAAAAATTGAAAATAAACTGCTCTCAGAGGATTCGAAGTGCCATGTTTCAAAGGTTAAATTTGAAAGAATATAAGATAATCTAAGGAAATTGAATTAGAAAAAATTAAGATTGGAATATAAAAACTGAAGTATTATTGTATACTTGACCTTGTATCAGAGGATAGTTCGATGTTTCATCAAATTATGAGCTTTCGCAATTCCATTTCAATTGTGAGTTTTTTATACACTAGTCTACTGAGAATAATAAAAACCTACTCAAATGATCAGTAACACAACCTCTTAAATTTCTTGATTGGATTGAAAGGGTGTTTAAAAACGTTTCCTTTAAAAAACAAATGTGAGCTATCGACAATAGTCAAGGTTTATTTTTTTACCTATAACCACGATAGATTTAATATACATGGCAGGTGCTGGGGATTCACTTATATTTATAAAACATTTTTTTTT
>BMAW01056361.1:0-11356 GCA_019974015.1 Nephila pilipes
TAGAAAATGTGTCGTGTTTCTTAATAGTAATATTTTTTTTTTTCTTTTTTTTTTTTGCAATTCCTTCAATTTTGTTTCAAATGATGTAATTATTTTTTTTCTTCTGGTTTTCATTTTGTCGTCTTTAAAAATTCCTGTTTTAGATTTCTCACCTTAGTGGTTATTTGTTGGTTTAATTAATTTTACTACATTTAGTTAAAGTGTGTCAATTAAGTGTTTCATGTATGTCACATAATTTTAGAATAATGTTAAGTGTAAATTACGATTTTATAGAGAATTTGCAGATATTAACTATGCTTAGCTTCTTTATTCTGTGGGTGACTTTTTGAATTTTGGCTTGTTACTATCCTTTTTACAAAATAATTCACTGAAGTTTCATAGTTGAATGAATAATTAACTCTATAAATATACATTATTATTCTATTCCGAATTATGGAACAATAACAACAACATTATTTCTCTCAATTTTTCTAAGCTTTTCTTTCTATCAATTTAATTTATCAAAATTGTTTGCTTCCCTAGTTTTTATATGATTTTGAAACGCATAGTTTATTCTTTGTTTATATATATATATACATAAAACAGGTTAATTTGAAAGTCCCCGGCCTACCATAGTAAAACACATTTTTTTGACAAAATTAGTTTTTTTTATTCAACATAATTCCCTTCAGGGGTGATACACTGATTATAGCGAACCTCTGACTTTTCGATACAATTTTTGTAGTACGATTTGTACTTTGCTTCAAAATAGGCCTCAGTTTCGGCGATCACCTCTTCATTCGACGAAAATTTCTTCCCAGCAAGCATTCTTTTGAGATCTGAGAACAGGAAATAGTCGCTGAGCGCCAGATCTGGGGAATACAGTGGATGAGGAAGCAATTCAAAGCCCAATTCATGGATTTTTACCATCGTTTTCACTGACTTGTGACACGGTGCATTCATTGTCTTGGTGAATCAGCACTTTCTTTTTCTTCAAATGCGGTCGTTTTTCGGCGATTTCGTCCTTCAAACGGTCCAATAACGCTATGTAATAGTCCCTGTTGATGGTCCTTCCTTTTTCAAGGTAGTCAATGAAAATTATTCCATGCGCATAGCAAAATACAGACGCCATAACCTTGCCAGCCGACTGTTCGATCTCCAAAGCTTTGAAGCAGGTTCATCGTGTGCAGTCCACTCGGATGACTGTCGATTGGACTTCGGAGTGAAATGATGGAGCCATGTTTCATCCATTGTCACATATCGACGCAAAAACTCGGGTATATTACGCTTGATCATCTTCAAACACTGCTCCGAATCATCAACTCGTCGTTGTTTATTGTCAAAAGTGAGCTCGCTCGGCACCCACTTTGCACACAGCTTTCTCATACCCAAATATTCATGAATGATATGATGTACATGTTCAGTTGATATCTTTAGAGTATCTGTTCTTTCATTCAATTTCAATTTACGGTCATTCAAAATCATTTTGTGGATTTTTTAATGTTTTCTTCGGTAATAACCTCTTTTGGGCGTCCACTGCGTTCACCGTCTTCGGTGCTCATTTCACCACGTCTAAACTTAGCATACCAATCCTTGATGGTCGATTTCCAGGGACAGTGTCCGGAAACTCGGCATCAAGCCAAGTGTTTGCTTCAACTGTATTTTTTCCCTTCAAAAAGCAATATTTTATCAACACGCGAAATTCCTTTTTATCCATTTTTTTCACAATAACGAAAGTTGCTTCACTGAAAATTGTATAATTCATAAACTAATGATCCGACAGCTGTCAAATTTATACTCGTATCTCTTGAGGATTAGGGCTAACTAAAACACATATGGATTTAATTCTAGTAGCGACATCTATGTGTCGGGCCTGGGACTTTTCAATTGATCTGTAATCTCAAGTATGCTTTCATCTACCACAAATATACATCATTATATAATATATAGATTATGTATATTATATAATATATATAATATAATATGATTATATGTAACTTACATAATATATGTATAATAATATATTATAATGCTAATATAATGTATATATTATATGGTATATACTCCATATATATATATAATATGATATATAATGTCACTATATGCTATATATAATATGTCTTTCAACTCATATATTCTTTATATATACATATATTCTCTTCTCTATAATATATCTATATATATAAGGGGTGTTAAAGCTGATTGCTCTATTAATTTTTAAAACTGGAGATTTAAAATGACTTGTAAGCAGTCTAATTATGATTCCCAGTTTTTCCTGGATTATACTAATAATATTTCTAGAATTTGAACTTGTGTGAGAAAAGATTTAGAAATAATTTCAAGAATTATGTTTTGATTTTTAACTATTCTTGTTTTAAAAGTTTTACTATCAGCAGTTCATGGCTTGTGTTCGGGGTCAATTCATTTTGACATGGTTTTGCAGGTGGGTATCTTTTGAGTTTTGATATATATAGTTATTAAGGAGACAGTTTTTTGAATGAAAATGTTTTGTGTAAATATTAATAACATTTTTGTTTCTTTTAGTTGTTTAACAGCACCTTTATTTACTATTGAAGAGCTTATGTAAATGTATGCGAGCAGTAGTGTTTTGTCTGTTTGTTTCTTGAATTTATTATTTGCATATTGGCTATACAGCAAGATTATGATACTCGAATTGTTTGAAGTTTCGCGGCGTTATTCTAGCTTCATTGTTTGCTAATTTAACTATTTGTATTTTATGTATATTCTTGTCATTGTTTTATGTGCGTTATTACTACATAAGTTTTCGGACTTTAATATCTATTTGAAAGTTCATGAAAAATCAGTAAATTTAGTTTTGTCGGGAATTCAGTCCACAAAGTTTGTTGAATTTATTCATGTGATGATTTGGTTGTGTAAGTTTTTTTATATTGGTGGGAATTTTGTGTTTCTAATACTATTTTTGGTTCTAATAGCTACATTAGTTTTTGATATTTCAGATTTCTAAGGTTTTACATTGTTGTCTTTTTCATAAATGCTTTTTCAACAAATTTGATTTTACTTTTGATCTCTATTCAACTGTTGCATACTTTTTTATGTAAATTTATTTTTTATGTCTTTTTTGGTTTCATTGTATAATTATCTTGCTTTTTCACTCGTCTTATACAATAAATACCTTAGGATTTTTCTGGAATTGCTAGTTCATTTTCTTTTCAGGTTTGTTGATTTCTCTTCAATTGCATCTTTGGTTTTATAGATGTTTTAATAACATAGTTTGTTAATGATGATAGTTTATCCTATAATACTATAGTAATCTAGCCCAATTGTCTAAATCCTTTTACAGAATTAAATATATTACAAACAATTACTTTGATTTTCTTCAAATATTTGGTTTTTACAGTTTTTCAATAATTTAATGTCTCAAATACTCAAAATTATTGTCTAATCTCATTACTTAGTAATTTGAGCAAGGCATACAAATACTTTTTTATTGAAATACCTGTGCAAGTTTCGCTTAGCTAGGAATATCATTATTCCAGAGCAGCATGGCTTTGTTACGAAGTGATCTACATCTCAGTTACTTAAAGTCACTAAGTCGGTTCAAGACGGTTTTTTAAAATCCGAGCCTTGCTTAAGCTTTTTGTGGACATAGGAAAAGCATTTGACAAAATTTATCACCATGACCTCATTTCTAAGATGATGCGACTTTGAATTTTGGACCAACCAATCAAAATCATACCTCCATTCTTATAATTGTAAAGTACGGATGGAAAATGTAGTCTAATTCCCCCCCCCCTGCGCCAGCTGCATTCTTTCGTGGGTACTTCAAGGAAGCCTTTTATCACCAAAATTATTAAATTTGTAAATAAATGACATTCCATAGGCCGCAATTGTATAATTAGCAATATATAGGGACCACACTGCCATTATGTCTCGGAAAAACATTTCACGATTGCAGAAGTACATCCTTCGACTCCAGCTCAGGCTCATTGACCGTAAAATTAAGGTCAATGCGTCTAAGCATGCATGCCTCCTCTTTACGAGACAACAGTGCTTCGTAAATTTACCTGATGTCACCATTTTTGATCAGCTCTTCCCCTGGGTCACTGAATACAAGTAGCTAGGGTTGGTTTTAAACACCAAATTAAACTTTGCCCACCATATCCGATCCGTTCATGAAAAAGCGGTCGGAATAAGTATGAAACTCACAATGTTGAAGTCTCGAAAGAGCAAGCTAGCGATTAGGCTCAAGCTTCTGCCCTGCAAATCCATCTTACGACCAATAATGTTGTACGCTTCACCCATCCGGGAGAGCCTCGCAACAACCCATCTCAAGAAATGGCACGTCTTTCAAAACATGCTACTCCGTAAAATTACCGACTGTTGCAAGTATGTCTGGAACGAAATACCATTCAGAGATCTCAAAGTAGAACCAATCCTTGAATTTAATCAAAAAACAATCCAAAATATTTTTTTCTTAAAATTCAACAAATCCCCAATGAACCTTAACAAAATCTTCCAGCTTATAAACCGTCACTGCCTTGTTCTCATAAAAGATCTAAAGCTGTCTTGGAGCATAGTTATCACTACCTTTACGGCGCTTAAAAGAATCCGACGGATTTTAATTAAAGCACTGGGAATTAAAATGAATTATTTTTTCAAAACTTTCGTAGGACTTCACCTTATAATTATTATCCCAAAATAAATTGCTTCAATGGGCAACTACTTTTGCAGTACGACAATTAATTTTCTTCTAATTCTATAAATTTAACTCTTTTCCACTTAATTTCAAAGAAATGTCTTGGTAAAAACTGTTTTTAAATCTTCCTACTCTCCATAGAGGGCAGCACGAGAAAATAGCTTCTTACTGTCTAGTCCTTTCCTTATTAATTCTCTGTCTCTTGTATTTCTACCAAATTTGTTCAAACTCATTCTTCTTTAAACGACTTTATTAATCCACGGCAAATATTTCAATCCCTTTCAGAAATTTTTTAATTTAAATCCCTATCTTATAAAACTTGTGTGGACTTAGCTGACATTACCTTGAAAAATATATGTTTCTCTCTCAGTTCTCAAGGTCAAAGCACAAATCGAGGCTCTGCATCCTTTCGTCCAATAGCGTTGGGTATCACGGAGAATAACTGTTTCGGCTTGGCGTCCTCTCACCATCGCCATTTTTACAGGGCACTTAAGTGTCATTTCTTTTTTAGGAGAGGAAAATCAAATTTAAGAAACCTTTCCTTTAAATTAAGTAATTTCTTCCTTTTATTAAGATGAAGGTATAAATTTAAATTCTCGTATAAAGTATGAACCCGTAACTTTATGCTGTAGCCCATGCTTGTCTAAAGTGTGGCTCACGGGCCGCATGCGGCCCAAACGCAAATTATGAAAATATTTAAATTTATACATTCAGTTAAAAAGTCTTTAAAAAATAATTGTACTAATTTTAAATTTTTTTCGTTAGCCATGGACGAAAAAAATGATGATTCTGATACGGCACAATTGGCAATTTTTATAATTGGAATCTATGAATATGATAATATCACGGAAGAAATTGTTGCTTTAGTATCGTTAAAAGACACAACCAAGTCTGTAGATTTATTCGACGAAAAGGTTTTCCTTATTTATGAAAAATTTATCAGCTGTCATAACCGATATAGCCCCAATGGAGGAATGATTTAAATTTGTGACTTATCAATTTATTAATAATATGTTCCAAACAATTACAGTGTTTTCTAGAAAATTGAAATTTTGGCTTAATCAAATAAAAGTAAGTTTTGACACATTTCAGTACTTCGGCTGCACATAAACCTGTGGTTTGCACAAAATATACTGCATTACTTTTTGATTTAATGCAAGAATTTGAAAGTAGATTTCAAAATTTTTGAAAAAAGAAGAGTATTTCAACATATTTTCTACCTTATTTTCTCTATAAATAAATAAATTGCCTTCAAGTCTTCAAATGGAATGCATTGAACTGCAAAGTGACATTGAGCTGAAAGAAAAATGTTTGAATGTTTCTTTACTGGAGTCTTATAAAGATTACCTACACCGCGATAAATGTTCTATTTTTCACAATCATGTTTTATTATATCTTCAGCTTTTGGTTGTACTTATATTTGTGAACAATTATTTTCAAGAATGAAGCTTACAAAAATCAAAAATAGGACAAAGATCACTGACAAACATCTTGAAAATGCAGTAAGAATTTCTACCTCGTCTATTGAACCTGATATCGATTTGCTTGTTCAACAAAAGAAAATTCATCCATCTCTTTAAATCAAATTTTTTCCATCTTTATGAAATCCAAACTAAATGAAACGAAACCTTTACAAGTTTAAAATAAATACGTACCTATACATATCTAATTCCATTTTTTTTTAAAAAAAACTTATAATAAAAAGAAGTTAATTTATTTTAATAAAACTACATAGAGTTAATTTTTATTTCAATTTGTTAATAAAATATTGTATGTGCGGCCCAGCAATTTTTTTTTTTTTTTTTACAATGTGGTCTTCAAAAGGTCATAGTTTAGACACACATGCTGAGCCCCTTAAGTGTTTTGATAATTTTGTAGTATATAATTTATTTCTTTTTGTGATTTACTTTCTCTTGGAATTTTCAACAGTATATAATTTTTTCTTTCATAAAATTTAATTATTTTTTATTCCTTTTAATGTTCACAATGTTTATCTGTTTAGTTTTATGGATTGGTTTATACTTTTTTACTGAATGTAGTACAGTAACGATTGATTACATTTTGTTTTATTTCTTAATTATTGAGATTACTACTTAACTTGTTTTTAAATAAAGTAATGATGTTTATTTACACATAAATATCAATGGAAGATCGGAACGGAAGACTGTTGAAAATGAATTAATGTAAAAAAAAAAAGTCGTTAAAAAAGAAATTACATAAAAATGGTTCTTTTTTTAACGGGAAACCATTAAAACAAAAAATGTATGGAAGAAACATTAAAAATGAAAATATATAAAAATAAGGAATCTTTGAATTGTTAAAATTGAAATAACATAAAAATATGGAGAATCAACGGCAAACGAAATAGCATTAAAGCATTAAAATAAGAGTGTGGAAAAGTGCAAAATCTTTTTTTCCCTTAAGTTGAATGGACTCCCATTTTCTCTGGGCAGATATATGGCAACGAGCGAGCTAAGAAAATTGGAAAATCTGGTTTCATTCATTGTTTCCATATGTATTTTGCAAAGAATTTATCGAACTGGTTTTCCTCGCGGGTACTGTAGTGTTTAAACGAGCGCTTGACGGCTGACCACGTCCCTTCTAAACTGTTCGTGAGAGCACCGGTCTCGGGATCCTTGAAAGTAAGACTGTGGTTGACCCTTAAATGATCATACCCCTTATCTAAAAGGCAGTCATAGGCCTTCAAGAAATCCGAAATAATAACGAACCCCTGCAAAATCCATTTCTTGATTACGTCCAGAAGCATCTCTTTCGTACGCATTTATACTACTCTAAAGTACATTCATCCGTTTGTCATTGAATATCACCAAACACCCACGTACCCTCAACAAGCTTACCCTATCCATACTTCATTTTCCCAAAACTTGCTCTCATCGATTTCAAAAACAGAGCCTGGAACACCAATTTTTAGACATCCATTCATACTGTCACCAAGCACACCTCACCACAGAATTTATACCAATCAATAACTGTATTTTTATTCAAACGTAATTTACCCTCACAATATGTATTTAAACAATGACTATTTTCGAACCAATTGCCACACCTAACCGATCTCATTTCTTATGGAAATTCATTGTACCTTGAATACGACACAAACATTCATATCCTTACTTTTGTAAATTTTATGTTCGCACCACAAATATTACATTTTACTAATTGAGTAATTAATCATTTCCATTTTTCAATCTATCGCTGCTTTCATACCTGAAGCTTCTAGATGGTTAAAAAAGGCGGTTGTTAACCCTTGGAAGTGATTCTTATTAAAAAATAACCATTACTAATGGATGTTCAGTCAAGCATGACAAAAACGCACTCAAAAGAAATCGTTGGTTTTATAGGATTGCCATAAGAAACCTGAATGGTAACGTTTAAAAGAGACTTTAATTTTAAAAATAATATTAATAAGGATATTGTTTAAGATAAATTTGATTACTTAGCTAGGAGTCAGTGCTAAAAGAAAATTATATAATATTTAATAATATCAATAAAATTAGGTTTAGTAACAGCATATATATAAAATTAGTTAAGTAGCAGTAATTCTAGATATTTATTTAAAAGGTATATAACGATGTGGCAGCCATTTTGCTAAACTAATATCTATTTACATTATTATGAGTATAATTTTTTAAATGACAGAAATTTTAGAATATTTAGCTATATTGACGATAACATTTTCTTCAAATTATTAGCGATACAGATGTTAAATTTTTGTTATCCTTTGATCTTTAATATTTAGATTTATTGCAAACTAATACGAAGGTAAATGAATTGAAATAACTAGAAATTTATTTAATAATAGAAAATAATAAAATTTCGAGTAATATATTTGATAAAAGGGGCATGTTCTCATTTAAAATACATAAACATCCCTTATAGTTATAAGTGTTAATTAAGTATCAACATTTTCAGAAATTTAATCTATAACCATATTTTAAGGAATATTGAAATGGTGTCGAACTGCAGGAGATTTAAAATAATTATGTAATAGAAGAAAAATGAACATGTATTTTAAGTACATGTACAGTAAAAAATAAACATGGTTATGGAGCTAATGAAAAAAAGCTCCAAATAAAGTTATATATTTTGTAATTGAACGTAATTAAAAAAAATACATTCTCTAATTAAAAAAAAGTTCCAAATGCTTTTTTGCAAATGCAATTATATACTTTATAATGCATCGTATTTACAAAAAAATACATTCTCTGATATATAAAATGTTACAAATACATTTTCCAAATTCAAAATATATTTCATAATTGACAATATTTAAAAAAAAAATTTCATTCTCTTACAAAAACAGTTTTAGATGCAATTGTATATTTTATCATTGATAGTATTTTAAAAAATACTATCTCTCATATATATACATAAAAAGCTTCCAATTGCAATTATATTTTTGTATTAATTGCATTTCTGAAAAATTATTTCTTTACATCAGTTTCGAGCTCAGTTACATAAAAACAGTTTCAAATACGATTATACCTTTTATATTAATTACGTTTTTAAAAAAAATACATTCCTTATGCCATTTTTAAGCTCGTTTTTCTTTTTAAAACTTTGTACAACACTCTTGGTGAATATTTTAAATGCTGTTAAGGAAATTAAAAATTTAGAGAGATTTCATGATTTAGAAAGGTGAAGGTATGTCATGCACACAGAAAAGGATATATTTACCACATTCCATTATGTATATAAATTACAATTTTATTAATTGAAACAGTTTATAATTATTAAAATTGCCTTTACTATTTCATAATTTCAAGTATAGTTTATGTTTAAATTTGGATGATAAACATTATTTGAATAAAATGTATGGAGCTCCAATCAATAGTTTGTTTTTCTATACTGATTAAGCATAAATCCCAAAGTTGTTTTTTGTAAAATAGATTTATTGTACGAATACAGTAAATTTCTATGCGTTCAAAACCTTTCTTATCTGGATTCTCCACAAACATTAAAAGTCTTCAGTGTAAGCTTTTAAAAAACTTAATTTAATGTGAATTTCATTTAAGGGATATATCTGAAGTTTTTTTTTTTTTTTTAATATTTTCCAAGGTATATTTGGATGCTTTATAGCGAACATAACAACCTTAACTTATTTTAATGTTTGTTGTGCTTCAAATAAAATTATTTCGGACATTTTAGAAAACCATGATTTTCAAGAAATAGAGAGGGTATATTGGGAGTTATATATATGGCAGGATATAGAGGAGAGAGAGTAATATATATATTGTCCTACACCATATTTAGTTATTTTATAGATGAAAATTCTAGAGTAAAATAGAGCTTAACATTTTTTCTTTTAAGAAACTGCAAAAAATAGTTATCGTAGAAAATCATAAAAATCTATTGAATCAAATATTCGTACATTACAAAAGCATTTTCAAATAACTATTTAAATTGTACTGATAATCGTATTTCAATTAATTGTAACAAAATATGTTCCCATCTAATAGTGTCTTATAAATAATTTAGATTCTTTATGATATCAAACATTTTATTGTTCAAATTATAATAACGAATTTTAAGTACTAACTTTTCTTCTCTTCCTCCTTCAAGGAATTCATTTTTTAACCCTTTTCTTTTTAAAAAACTTTTTTCTCATATTTTACCAATATTTTTCTTATTTATTCGAGTATTTAAATCACAACACGAGAAATGACTTTTTCAAAAATTTAATTATTGAAAGATTATGAACACATTCTTGTCAGTGTATCTGTGAAAACAGTTATAAAAAGTTGATTGATAATATCTGTAGAGAAGAAAGTTATTGTTCTCTTTAAATACAAAAGATAGGATTAAAAAATTTATAGAAGTTAAATCTACATGAATGACACGTAATGCAGAAACGAATTATCAACTTTTTGGAATTTGTAACATATCTGTTAAAATTCTGCAGTACATTTCAAAGTGTTTGATTTCTTATTGATTGAACAAAAGACGAGTATTGTAGCCTGATTTGTGACAAAAAAGTTCAAACGCTATTAAGTTATATCTTTTCTCATTATAAAAAGTTTCTTACAATTAAACAGTTATAAATTTATTTAAGAATAATTGCAACAAAATATTAAAATATTTAATTTCATTTTTCTTATTTTTTTTTATTGTTTTGTATTGAATTATATCAAAGTTTGATATTGTTATGGAACGGCTTTTACTAAATCGGATTTTCAGCATGCAACATTGGTATTATCTTAAAGTTTTTTACCCGTTTTGCTCATTATATTTCCGTAATTAGCAATGAAGCACAATTAAAATTAATGCACACTTTTCAATTGTGAATTGTTATTATGAGAAATTAACATGTATAATGAGCCAAAACAAAACATAAATAAATGCTGAATCCTTAAATTTTAAAGCGTTGCACTTTTCTCTCATTCACAGAGTCGAATGATCTATAAAACTAAAGTTTATTCTATCCTATAGATATGATGGATCCTTCATATAATATGATTTTGATAAGTTCAGAAGAACGGGGAACATATAATAAATCTCAGGGTACCACTTAAACTATTTTAAATAATTAATTATTGTTTCTGTAGAGTATTTAGGTGCATTCAATAAATAGAATCAACTCATTGAATTAATTTTACAACCTAAAGATTTTAAAATGGCTGACTATATACATAAGACACTTGAATCTGTTTTTAATATTTTACATGATAATCATTTAGA
>BMAW01056365.1:0-22910 GCA_019974015.1 Nephila pilipes
CAATCAATCTCATTTGAAAGTCCCCAAGGTTAGTGAAGAGAAACCGCAAATAGCCCAATGTCACAAGTTTACCACTGAATTCCTTTCTACCTTCTAAAATAGATTTCAACTCCTCGTCTTTCTCTTGAAACTTCGACCATAACTCCAAATCAGACAGTGAGGAAAACTGTATTTCATTAACCCTTGAAAGAGTGTCAGCTACAAAATTACCCTTACCTGGTAATTACCGAATGTATGTAGTGAATTGCGAAATAAAATCTAGATGTCTCAATCGTCTGGGAGGGGCCTTTTCATGTTTCTGTGAAAACGCGAAGATAAGAGGTTTATGGTCTACGTATAAAGTAAAAATACGAGCTTCCATCAGATGTCGAAAGTGCTATATTGCACTATAAGCTGCCAATAATTCTCGGTCGTAAGTAGAATATTTGCATTCTGCAGATGATAACTTTTTTGAAAATAATCCAAGAGGTCTACGACCATCAGAAGAAATTTCTTGCAGGACTCCTCCCATAGCAAAATCACTGCAATCTGTAACTAACGCTAATTTTGCATCTACTGAAGGATGGTATAAAAGCGCTGCATTCACCCATAGCTGTTTTAATCTCTTCAAAACTGTTCTCCCTTTCCGGATTCCACTGAACTTCCCTTTTGTCACGTTTTTTTGCACCGATTAACAGCTGATGCAACGGTGACAAAATAGATGCGATATTTTTAATAAACCTATGGTAATAATTTACCATACCTAAAAACCGACGCAAGTCAGAAATAGTAATGGGTTTTGAGAAATTATATATATGTGTGTGAGTGTATGTATATATATGTATATATATAAATATATTTATAATATATATATATATATATATATAATTTTTTTTGCATGTGTCTCTCTGTGTCTGCTAGTGTGTGTGTGTGAAACCGTTCAAAATATATTTTATGGACATATAAAAACATATAAACATTCTCCACAAAACTGCAGGTCATCTATAATAGATAAAAAAATTTGTTCAGTTTTCGAAAACTATTAAAATACTTTCATGCAAAAGAAAATGGAACAATAGAAGCAATATATTCTTGCTAATCCATCTTGTTAAGGCTATTTGTACAAATATTTATATACAAAAACTAGAACTGCATTCAATATATCATCTATATGAAGCCCCACTTATATGTTACAATTTAATATTTAACTGAAATCAATCCTTGTTCATACAATAAGTATATGATTCTAAGAATTATAAATGATATCAATGAAAGAAGAGTTCGCTTCTTGGACAAATAACGCTGTTCATTATTTTTGGATATCAAATAAGCTTTATATGGAATGCCTATAATACTTACAAAATCATTTTTTTTCTTTAAAATGATTAAACACGTATATGAGAGGTTGATAATAGAATAAATAACATGACAACTACAAATTTATCATTTTAAGAAAGAATATTACTTTTTCCAACATTATAAAAGGATACACTAAGAATTTAACATTATGTCATCTAAAATACATAGTAAATAACTATAGTTCTGCCATCGATAACAAAGTATAAATACTGCTGAATTAAATTTTAAGCATTATTGTTTTGGAATAAGAATCTTTTACTTAAATAATATGACAAGTTTTACAACGATGAAGATACTTTGGAAAATAAGTTTCAGATAGAGAAAAATATTGCATGTTAATTATAATACGAATTTGTAAAATAGTATAAGTGTGAAGACAGTTTTAATACAGAATTAAAATTTCAAATATCTTCTCGAAAATTCACGTCCGTTATTATCAGCACAAATATAATGCAAAATTAAGGCTGTTACTTTTACATGTTATACTAAATTAAATATATCATTAATATTTCTTGAACGAAAGAATTTAGATTCATTACAGATCTTAGTTGTGTGTTTTGAGTTAAAAAATTATAGCCATCTAACTTTGTTTGAGGATGAATAATTGCTTATTTCGTTTTTCGTATGTTTTCTTATTGATATAAAAGTTGTTGTTAATACTTTATCACATCATTTTATACAAATTATTAAAATACGAAACGTTTAATATATTTTATTTCATATTTTTCGTTTTATTTTATTTCTGGCTTACATTTTAATAAAATAAATTTTTACATTAAACAAACTGTTAAACATTTGTCATAAATCATAAATTTAAAATTGTTTTAACACTTAAAATTAATTTTCATAAATTTCATAATCCATTGAATTCATTTAACTTTGGCTTATATTGCTGTTTCTCTCTTGAAGGAATCCTTATTCGAAACATTAAGTGGCAATTTTTGGAAATTCGTATAAATGAATTTTAAAAACTTTATTCTTAAATTTTAATTTGTAGTCCAATATTATTCCTTTATACTTACTATAGTTCGTTTCTGCATTTTAATTTTAAAGTAATTAAGAAGTTTGGTAATTTTAACCATCATATTTCAAAGATAAATCTTATGTGAAAACTCAACAATTCAATGCTACAACAAAAATTTCTTTATAGTTTGACTCAAGTAAGACTTTAATTCTTTCAGATTTTGCATGCTTCGAATTTAAATACACGTTTCCAGTTTCCGAATCAACGTTCGAGTTTCATTTATTGGAGATAAAAATGGGATTCCAATGTCCTTTCCGTAAATAACCCAGGCAGTTCGAGAGTATTCAATTTCATTTGACTGCTGAGTTTTATTTCAGATCAATAAATGAGGTTGGGAAAAAAATATATTCGTTGTCATATAAATAAGAAGAAAAAACTTTTTTCAGTCCAATGATAACGAACTTTGCTTGTCAGATGGGGAATTACAAGAAGCTCTTCGTACCATAAATGGATTTTTAATCCCAGCTCTCAAGCAAGAGTGGAAAATCAATTTACCAGATTCCTTTTTCTTTATCCAAACAATCATGTGTAAGATATTCTTCATTTTGCTAATTTACATTTTTGTCCCAGTTATTTCCTTCATGATGGAATCCTGCATAACTGCAAGGTCTCTCCTTACTAAAACTGAAGCTTAACATTTTTGAAAATTACAATAACGCTCTCTCTGTTCAAAATATTTATCCATGTATTAAAAATTTTTGATATCCATTTAAAAAAGGCAATAAATCAGTATAAAGAAATGCAAAGGAAGAAAATCATTATTTAATTAAGAAAACCAATCAATTTATTTGATGATTTAAATTACTTTTAATGTTACCCACTGAAGAACAAGAAATTATTCCAGAAATAATATAATTTCAATATGATTTACTATGTTTAAAGTATTTATTTATGAACTGAATATCTCAGAAAGTCATTTGAAATGACAATATGTTAATATAAAGGCTTAAAAGAAATCTGACTTATACAAGTGTAAAAATCCTTGAAGTATTCATTTGTCTCTTTTTAATATTCATTTTGTATTCAAATTAAATTCAAAAGCATTCATTTTATGAAATGAATTTCATTTATTTGGGGGATTAAAATAAACTTTACTTAACACGCAGAAGAGCGAAACATTTTATAATTGCATGGATACTTAGTAATTAAAGATGTGTTTTCTATTCCACACATATAAAAGAGTAATTACGTATTATGTTGACTAATGAACTGTGTCAATGATATTCATCCTTATTGAACTAAACCAGGCATATTAATTATCACGAATCTGCAAAGTTATAGAATGAGTATTATATCATGTTGTATTATAAAAATAAATATTCCATTTGTCTCAATAAGGAAATAAGCTCTCAGTGTATTAATATATTTCTTCACTAAAAAAAATAAAAGATTCATATGGAATATAATTATCTTCTTTCAGTCTCAACATACTTATGATACATATTTCAACGAGATAATTTCTTTACATTAATATGATCTAATGTACTACTTTACATGAGTTTTTGTTACAGAATGAGAAGCAAATATCTGAATATTTTATAACAGACTAAGAAGAAAGCCAAATATCACACAGGGGTTAACATATCATAAAAAAAAACTTTGATATTCTCGATGATTTTTTTTGTAAAATATTCCATTTTTAAAATCTTAAGTAGTACGTTATTGAAATTTTTTCACATTTCATATATATTGATTTGAATAATTTAAATTTAGTGTTTTTATACACAGCATTGATTAAATTGCTATATTGTACACAATCAACCACATCATTGATAATAAAATAACCAGTAATAAATAATAACAGTTATAAATTATAGAATGTAATGCCCGCAGTAGAATATTTAATACATTAGAATGGTGAAAGTCAAGTATTAGCTGGTTTTCAAAGTTTAATACAACAAATCCCAGCTATGTTATAATTTAAAACTTGAATATAATGATGAACTTTTTTCGCTCAGAGATTGCTAAAAAAATTTCATAAATTATATTGATTCAGTGCTACTTGCGAACATCTACCCAAACATAAACAGAGCTATTAATGATGAACCTCATATATTTTCAAAATACTTAAGTAACTTTAACATAATGTTTGCCCGTACCTAAATGACGATGATAACAACCACATTGATTCATCATTATCATACTTATATATCACATCTTATAAGATCATTCAGATTCAATTATACATAGATTGTACCATTATACAGGACTGCACATCAGATATTTAGAGACAGAAGTAACATGTAATTGTTTTATCAAACAATGTATTGAATGAGAAATACTTCGATTACTGGAACTTCAATACATGTTGTAGCAAAAAACACAAAATTTACAGAAATTTTATTTTACTATTATAAAGAAGAAATATACCTGAAAAGAATTTCCTTCATGAAAAAATTAATATTTAAAAATATTTTCACATTTAAGAATTGATAAGTATTCAAACCTGGTAATTACCTGATTGATAAGTAAGTAACCTGGAATTTCATAATTAAGATATTTCAAATAATATAAATAGATTAACAAAGCTTAACCTTTCATTGTTTCAAGTAAATAATACTCGCTTTTAAATTACTTATTTCACAAAGAAAGTAATTCTTACAGAATTACTTTCTTCGTGTGAATTAAGAAATCCTCTACTCGTTCTAAATAACTATGACCATTTCAAGATATTTTAAAGTTGAGAAGGAGTTCGAGTTGAAGATACAAGTTATACCATATCTTTCAAAACTGTAGAAAAACAAAATATGTAACATGAACAATAAGAGGAGACAACAATTAAAACATCATCAATAGTTTTATATGAACAATTGTAAAAGAGAGGAACAGATTTCACACTTTTCACTCTTAAGGAATATTAAAATTATTATAATATACTTGTACATCATCATATACCATCACCGATAAATTAGAAATTTGTCTTAAAACATTACATATGTATCTCTAAGTAAATAGATAATTAAGATTTTATTTGAATTTCCAATAAACGTAAAGAATCTTCAATTTTTAGAATAATCCACACATTTGTCTTCATAGGAAAAAAAATAGAGTGATACGCATTTTGAAAGCTTTACTAAGAATCTAAAGCAAATATATAATTAAAACTTTATAAGCTATGTTATTAATATATAAAGGAATAAAATCTTTCAAATTGTTTCTCAGCTACTCATATCTAACTAAAGAACTTTCATGATTAGAATATTGATTAGAAATAACAAAGATAAAAAGTAGCATAATCTTGGAGATATCTTAAAGTTTCATTATTGCTAAACTTAAATAAAATATCATGATAAACTTCATTCGCCCTTGTAATTTATTTTTATTTACATAATGTTGCATACAGTTATTAATACTAATTTGTTTTCTGGAAATCGTAAATTACAGTAGCCCGTTTTACGGAGAAGAAAAAGTTCAATCTACTGAATTCTACTTTAATAGCATTTGAATGGTCTGGGAAAGCAAGGGAAAAGGTATAACTCAAGATGGTTACTAGGTAGAAAAGCTTAAGAATAATAAATCAAAATTAAAACTTATAAATTGATTATTTTCTTTAAACCATCAAGAATTTAAAATCCTGTGTGTTACTTCAATCAATGGTGTCCGGAAAATCAGTATTAATAGCAATAAACAAAATATTTTGTACCTGAAGAACAATTAAAATGCAACATAAAATTTTGTTCAGATATCTTGGATATGTCGTATTGATTACTAAAGCCTTGGCATAATCATATATTTATGAGTATATATTCCTAGATCGGAATGATTAAAAATAGAGCTAAGATTTCATATTAATATGCAAGTGAATATTTTTTTTTTGTTTCTTCAATATTTTTTTCATTGGAATTACTTAGTTGTTTTCGATATTCAGCTGAATAATGTACTTTTCTGAAATGAGGTTTTTAATTTGTTTTAATTTGTGTATGGCGGGATTTATTGTCCAAGACTCTTAACGTATTTTATATACTTCTTTAATTACGTAAATGCGCAGCATAATTAGAATTTGTCCTCGCACAATAAACTTACAATTAATTACACTTGGGATTCCATTAAAATACTTCCCTTGAATCCAAAACCTTTATTTTCAGAAGTAAGGGTACATATAAAAGTTTTATTAAATGTCTTGTATTAATGTTTGATTATTATTTTTAAATTAGTTCTGTTAAGACCACTGATACTATGAATTCTAAATAAAATTATAAAACATTTTATGCTCGAACTATAAAAGATAAGCAAATAGTGTTAAATATAAAAAATTATTAATTTTAAAAGTAAAATGTCTTTAGTTATGGATTCCATATGTTCGGTAAATAATATATAATAAACTTGCATTGAAAAAAGTCACTCATATATCTTATTTAATAATGATCACTGAAAGTGTGCGTCTTTTCTTTACTGCTATTAAACTTTATTCGTAAACTGAAAAAAAAGTAGATGTCATTTTTATGAATTCCTGTTGTGTGTCATTTTTTAATACATCTTTCTTTCAATTTCTTTTTTTTTATAAGTGGTGTTAAATATTTAATAGCTTAAAAAGAATGGATTTTTTTTAATTATAAATTTCTTATCTTTTACATACATTATTCTTGATGTGTTTCCTATGACACGCATGAATTACAATAGATAGTTACACATTATCTGCAAAGAAAGCCTAAGCATAGAGCATATTTCGTTTGCTTTGATTATCTTTCTTCCGACCACATATATTTTATCTTCCAGTTTTCTTTATTTTTATATTTTGTAGTTTTGTTATTTTTTGGAAAAAGTGAAACTTATTCAAATACCAACATCTTCTTTATTATTACATTCGAACATTTCTGTGAACTTTCTAAATTGCTTTGGAAAAATGTATCTTTTCAACGACGTGTTTTAATTGTAAAAAGAATTTACATGAATAAAAACAAAAAGCATTTTTAACAGCCATTTCAATGATACTGAAAGTAAACAAACAAGCTTTCTCTTAACTTTATTTTTTTTTCTATACCTGGAATTTACTTCATCAATGGTTTCTACACTGCCTTAAAAATATTTGATTACTTTCCTTTCTGAGCTGAGATTTCTGCTTTATTTTTAGCCATGGTACATATCTGAAATCACAATTACTCATGTATTATTTTCAGCATATATGAAATAAGCCTTATATCTGGTTATAAACCGAAAATGAGGAAAATATTTTCTATCTTGTGGTTTCTAACCACATTGAATTAAATTAACTGAATTAAAAATGCTAAATTTATTTCATGCTTATTTCTGTGTACATAAATGAAGAAAGTCTTTTACATGCAGCTATTTAAAATGTCATATCATTTTTGTTACGAAAAGAAAAGTTCTACAAGTTTTAAAACTTATAGCCTAGAGAAATGCATCGATTTGATTAATATTTAAGAAATATACTATCATGGAATAAATTATAGAGATAGTTTTATTAGACTCATGCAAAATTGAAAGGTTAAAAGTTCATTTTTTAAATCAGTAATTGTAACAGCAGTATTACTATTTCACATTTACTGAATACATGAAAGTTATGAATTAAGAGCAGTAGTGTTAGGAAAAACAAAAAAGGTGAAAAGATTTAAGTTATTATATCAAATAATTTAAATACTTTTAAGTTATTAGTGTGAAAGTTTAACAGTGTACGCAAACGATTAATTATTTTTGTTATTCATCGTGTTCATTTGTGTTAATCAATTTTCCAAAAGTATTTCACTATACCTTATATTCCAAAGTACTTCTTACCAAATCTTTTGCATCTCCACAAAAAAGAAGAAAGTGTGAAAGAAAAATAATTCATACAATTAATATCTTTGTTTAACGCATTTGATAGTTAAGCATTGAGTATTTATATATTTCGAGTTATTTTCTCAAAAGTACTGAAACACATATAATTAAACTTAATATTTTTTTAAAAAATATCTTAGAAATAACTATTGAGTAGAAGTATTTGAAGTCAATTTTTAATTGTTATAATATACATTTGAAACCCTACACTCAAATAAATATGATTTTTAAATATCTTTTAATTTTTATTATATATTTGAGTTTATGAAGAGAAGAATATATTTTTTTTCTAAAACATACATATTTTCAGGAAATCAATCTTAACGTCCAATACATATACAGTGGCTCTTTGGTCGATAATAATCTAATCAAGGATTATTGTCGTTAATCAAAACTGTCGCTATCTAAGACGTAATTTCTCACATTTATATAACGCATTAGCCATAATATAACATGATACATTTTTACTAACCGTTTCCTGTTAACATAACCTCGCACTAAATTCGAGGTATAAGTAATAGAACGTAACAACTCTTCTTATTAATACGCCAATACCTTTAAGTTACGAATATTGTTTGCCATGAGTGTATCATGTGTTATTAATTATTTTAAATGAATACTTATCTGACTAAATTATATTTTCTTTTAATTATTTTATATAAAATTAATTAAATTCGTCAATTTTTTCAACGTATCTTTTTAAAAAAGATTTTCGTATCGTGTTACTTTCGGGCTAATATTGTACATAGTAATGGTAACTCTAATCAATTATTTTAGTCCCCTGTCTATATATTAATTAACTCAATGATATAAAAATTATTTAAATCACTCAACAGCTATTAGATGGCCCGGAAAATATAGGACAGCTGACGAGACATTGTAAAAGAAATTATGCATCATTTCGCAAAACATTTTTTGCTTATCACAAATCGTCATTAATTGCATAAATCGTTAACTAATACCGCTGTTAATCAAGGTACGGGTATCACTTTCGTTAGAATATCACTCAAACAGGAAAGTACACAAAAAATTAAAAAATAATCACTTTTAAATAGGAGTAATTTCATATAAATACATAGGAGATAAAATTACTTTTTATATATAGAACTTGATTGAATTAGCTGTATACTTCAGTTCTCTTTCCTTTTACTTATTGTTGAATGGTATTCAAGTATACACTTCCAATGAAGTTTTATTATAATGGGAACAAATCAAAGTGAATACCATTTCTGTTATACTGTCCTTACCAATAGAATAACAGAGGAATATTAAAGTCTAGCAAAAGCGTGTGTAAGAAGTCTCTGTTACCAAATATCTGTTATATATCTGTTACCAAATCACTTATTCTTGTCCACTTGAGAAAATTAATAAAGTATAAGTGCTAATGAAATGAAAAGTATTATTTGGTTAATAGGTATTTAGATGCAATTTTGCTTCTTAATTAGCATATATATTTAGAAGTATATCGATAAAACCTTTCATCTTCATGGAAAAACGTTTTCTTTAAGACATTCAATTAGCATTATGTACGAATTTATTCTTAAAGGAAAGCTCTGCAGATAAAATATGGATCTTTGCGGAAAAACCACTTTTCGGACTGTAAAATGTTTTGAAAATCAGATAATATGATATTGAAATATTTTGAATTCAAACGTTTTCATAACAATTTGATGGCAGTAAATTCCCTGCATATTTGTTTTACTTGTTGAGGAAAATATATTTATGAAAGTCTTCGTATTTTACTTCGTATAAAGTTCTCATTATTTTCATTACTTTAACACTTTCTATTTGTGGGGTACTTTTTCAAGTTCGACTAACATTAACTCTGCAAATATAGTAATTTGTATTTCATTTTATATGTGATATCAAAACCCATTAAACACTGACGAAAAAACAGTATTTTGCTTCTTAAAAATATTTTAAAACCTTTTCTGATTCTCTACGTAAGTCGAAGTCGTATACATTGTTTGTCTGATTCAAATTTTTGCTAAGTTTTTTGTTGAGTTATAATTTGTAAATGAAAAGCTATTAATTTTGAAATTATGTGAATTTATGCCAAATTGGCCAACTGAATAGATAAAACTTATTTCGAATATTTAAAGTTTCTTTATGAACTTAAAGTAAATGAAACTTAGCATGAAGCCTGTGGAAAACTGTAAGCAAACATGCACAAAAGTTATACTTTAAGGAAACTTAAGGATATTAGATTTGATTATATTTTATGTAATATTTTGATAAACATACCGGTACTGTGTTGATGGTGAAATGGAGCACTTATGCTTCCTGGGCAATTTTCATCTTTCAGGACTTCAATTAAATTAATAGTACATTTCGTCTATTGTCCAATGCAATTTATAATTTCAAAATAAAATCTGAATTAAAAAATTGACAAAATGCTGCTAAGATTGAAATAAAGAAAATTAAAAAAAAAAGTCGAACCATTGGATTTAAAAAGAAAGTATTTTTTCCTGAAGAACTTTACTGAGGTAAGAGGAGTGGAGAAAGTTCCATCGAGACTAATCGGGAACAGCTATTATATCAGAGATTGAAAAGAGATGTGGGGAGAAATTTGTAAATTATCACTGGTTGAGAGTATTTCAAAATTTATTATCATATTAACAAGAGAGAAAAAAATATTTCAGCAAAGGGTATTTCAAAAATCTTGAACCCTCTTGTATTCTCAGGCTGAAAAAGGTGCAGTTTGGCTAAAGCAAGAGAAAATCACCATACTGGAGAAATTATTGATGTAGAATTGTTTTCGTAGTTCATTGTTTACAAGAATAATAAATTAATGTTTTCTGTATTAAACTTATTATTATCTCAATTTTTAAATTTAAAATTTATTGGGAGAAAAACGCATTTCTATGTGTAAATATGTTTGGTTTGTCCACACTGTTGTCGATACTCATAATCCTTTTGCAAGCTAAATAAATATTGGAAAATCTTTTGAATAAGTTTTGATTATCTTTATATGCATGAAAAATACGGAAATCAATTTGACTATTTTATTGCTGGCAATGAAATTAAATTTATAGTTTCATATATAGATTTTAGGAATTGTGTGTGTATTAAAGGATTCTTCTGAATTGAGTTGTGCTATCGAGGGTGTCTCCTCGTCACTATTTACGATTGGATTTGAAATAAATTTGTTTCGGTTATTGATATTATTAAGGATTAGCTCTTATTAGATTGCGAAAATATGGTGCTTCCCTTTCATGGTATCACATATAGAGAATGACTAAAAATGTTACAAATTAAAAGATCATGTCGAGACAGTCTGTAAAAATCTTCACAGATTTTCCCGAAGTTTTCTCTCTGACACACTTCAGCCATAAATATTGGCAGATGTTGTTTAGTCTTGTTCTCTCAGAATTAGTTGCTCTTTCGATCGAAAGTTCTATAATTTTAAATCATCATCAAATTCATCTATGACAGTGATGGCTGTAAGACCTTTAATAATTAGTTACTTCAAGGGGTAGCTTATTTATCGGCTGAATAACGTAGTATTTACTCACTTTTATTTTAAGAATGTGGAATTAGCCTATAATTGTCTTCGGATTCCGGGTATAATTTAACATAATCATCCGATAATTTTGTATTCGGAACACTTCTATTTATATCTTGGAGAATAAAGTTAAATTCTTGCGTTAAACACAAAATGACTGTTATACGCAGCATGACTTATTATCGTACAGTTATTCTTAGTATTTAAATTAAACGAAATAATGGATTTCGGCTACTTATTAGTATGTAGTGAGAGTTTAAATACCCTAATTACTATAGTTTTATATTTTTTTTATTAAGAATCATGCCATTAGCAATGTAATTTTAAGGGGAAAGTTTAGATATTCTTTTATTGGAATCATCCTCGTCGGCCTTCTTTCTTACAATAGGGCTTTTTGCGCCATTATATCTATGTTACAATTGCTAACTGAGCAAGAAGATAGAGCTAAATTTTGACTTTCGAATGCTATCTTCTCTTCTTCGATGGATTCTGTCTTATTTTCAAGTCTCGTGAGAATTCTATCAATGCTGTATGGACATTTTTACTCTTTACTGTTTACATCTTCAAAAAAATGTTGTGCATGATTGTACAGTTAATTTTGTCAGATAAATTAGATAACTGCATGCATATTTTATCACAATGGGAGTTCTATCTCTCTTCCATTCTTTCTTAATCATCTATTCGTGACTTAGCCATAACTTCGCCTGACCCAGCGGGAAGTTGCAAGATCTGCTTGATACGTGCTGTTACGAAATTTGACGATTTACGTATAAATCGGAACCGGAATGAACAATTTGGTACGAAATACAAAGTAACACAACATTTATAAAAATGTTAAGTATTTTAAGGAGTGATTGGTTATTAAATGTATATTATTAGGTTTATTTTTAACATAAAGAGCTTGGGAAAAAAAGCCTCTAATATCAATGTGATTAACATTTCTATACTGTAATGCTTTATCAGTAAGTGTTCGTTATGAGAAATGTAGTACATTTGCCTCATCTCAAAAGTAAATTGAAACGAAACATAAAAATTGAAACGAAATACTGAACTAAAAATCGAAACGAAATATAGCCTGGACGCATTTATTCAAGTATATAGAAAACTTTTTCTGCTTTCTTTGAACATAGGAACTGTTTGAAATGAAGCTTGTGTAATATCATGAGAATAATTACTGTATATCTACGTATGAAGGAAAGCATTGGGAAGCACCTAGGTGAGCATAATTAACGCTCTGATCAACCGTTATGTCAATTATTACTCGCATCTGTAAAGCGTACACTGGAGATAAATTAGCTTTAGTAACGATTTCCTTTTTCTACTTGATCCTGGCGACCAGAGCAGACAAGTGTGGATTATATAGGGATTATTTCATGAACTATTGTTCACTATCATAGCACATAAAGACTTTCTTACCACTAGTATTATTTCCTTTAATAATCGGCCCCTTTTGCTAACCAATCGTGACATACTCAAAGCACTGAGTTAAGTAGAAAATGTTCTAAAACCTGCGATATTTCGTGATCGTTCCATGTACCCAATGGACTTACATAATAATAGTATAATGGATAATGTCCAATTATACATGATAAGCCTATCAAAGAAATGTATTCAATATTGTCGAAAACTTTCCTAGTCAATTAGGTCACTCAAACTCTTCTCTACAAATCACAGTTTGGGCTGGATTGGAAGGGACCTGCAACCTTTCTAGAATGTTTCCGGCTCAGCGAAATAACTGGACCAGTTTCCATCCAGACTAAAAGTAAATCAACGTTTTATTGACTTTCTCACTTTTTGGTGATTAAGCTCAGGGAGAGGGGAAACTATCAAATTCCCTGGGAATGTTAATCTCTTATTTTTTTAAAAAAATATATACATCCAGTAACATGGAAAGAGCGCACAAAGAAGAAAGCAACCTACAACCACAAAAATTTGCAGAGTTCTTAAAGGACTACCAGACACTTCTTCAGCGTGATAATGCAACGCGAGAAATATGATCTTACAACCCGAGAAAATCATGATTTTCAACGTCAAGTTGAGACTCTTCCAAGACCGGCTCAGTTCTCAGATTTGTCCCCTGTACAGCATTTGTGGGATCAGCTGAAACGTCAGTTGTCGCTGTATCACTCTGTACATAATTTGGAAGATGCAGTTTAAGAATTGTAGGCTCATCAGCCTCAGGATAAGATTCGACTTCTAATAAACTCAATACCAGATCATTTTGTGGCATGTATTGCAGCCGGAGATGGTTCGACTTGCTATTGTAGTTTTTGAAGTGTTTTTATAATTGCAAAAGTTTTATTTGTTTAATTGTCTTGATTTTGGGATCAAGTGAATTTCTTATATGTGTCATTATGCTTATTAAATTTCATTTCAATCTAAAGATCACTTCTTTGTGTGCTATTTTGAAAGTTCCTGATAGAATTATTCCATTTAGTCATTTTTCTCGGAATTTTACAAATTATTTTGTATGCTTAAGAAATTATGTATTGTTATGTACCTTGGCGGCCATTAAAATTGCAACACTAAAGAGGAATAATATGACGTCAAAATTACATGAAAGGAAGACGAGGTTAAAATATGCAAATGGTTAATATTCCATCACATTTAAATAAAGCAGGAGGGAGAAATGATATCTGAAGCATTGGATTAAAAAAAATGTTGCTTAAAGGAAATCTCATTAGAAAGCGTTTGTAAGGTCAGATTTTGGTCAGAATATCGTGTTATGTCTCGAATAAGAAGAAATGTTTATCAGAAAATATCGGAATTCGGTAGGTAGGATCATTGCGTATCGAGAGTATGGATTATTGCTCCACGATATCACCCATCGCACTGGTCGATGTCTAACCACTGGCATGTGAATATGGAATCAATGGGTTGCTGAGAGTCATTCAGCATACAGGATCTTCACGCAGGAATGGCATGCAGGATCTTCACGCAGGAATGGCATGCAGGATCTTCACGCAGGAATGGCATGCAGGATCTTCACGCCGGCATATTGTAACTCTCGACATATTGTGAGGAAGGCCTAGCAAAACCGTACAACCCTATCACGGATCATTAATCTGGAAAGGGAACATTTGCATCACATCCAGTATCCACTCATACGGTGCGACAACATTTGCTGCATTGTGGACTGTCACAGCGATAATTACTTCGGCTTCCCTTGACAACTCAGTCTGGAGAGAGACAACGACTTTGCTGCCCCGAACGATAAATCCGGATGCTGAAGTGGCTCAAAGCCATCTTTTCAGACAAGTTCCAGTTCTATATGCAGTATTCTGATGGTCGTATAAGTGTCTAGAGTTTTTAAGAAGACCAGTCGACACCTGCTTGCATTCAATATCGGCTAAACCCTTTGAGGGGCGAAATGTAAAAAAACAATAATTTTTTGAAAAAATTCATCTGATATACTGATAATGTTAAAGGGACACAATATTAATTAAGAAAATGAGTTTTTATTTTTTTCCCGATTTTTAAGACCCGGTACAAATAATATACCACCGCCCCTCTAAGACAATTTATTTGTATACTCGTTGTTTCGTATTCCTTCGAAGAAACAATAAATACTTTTATAAAAAAATTATATTATTTTAGTTAATTTGGCAAATATTAGGATCACAAAAAGTTTTTTAAAAAAAATTAGAACTTTATAATGTTGTATTTTTGTTTCTAAGAGTGATAATTTGAGCGAAAATATGTCAATTAATTTAAGTGTAGATTTTTTATACATATATAATTTTCATAATTTGATGCTAAAACTACATTATAAACTTAATAAGACAGTTTTAGTTTTAATACATATACAAATTTATTAAAAATAAGGCGTATTTCTTACTGCACAGACTGAAGTGAAATTTTCTTCCTTACTTGTTTCTGAAGATAACTCTAATCCATCAGATGGGAGCCCTTCAAACAAAGCAAATTTTTTCTCAATCGAAAGAAGGCATTATTTTAGAATATATATAATTAAAAAAATATTTAAAACTAGATTATAAAGTTACTTAAAATAAAAATTTGAATTTTTCTGAAATAATTGACGAAAACATGAATTAAATGAACCATAGATAAACCTAAAATTCTGTTCGTTGTATGGTCTCTGTAAAGTTCAAAAACCACCAGACAACGGCAATTGAACCTATTCAGAACATACCTTTTACGAGAGATGAACAGACGTGTCAAACAACCAAAAGAAAAAAAGACCAGTTCTCCTTACTCAGAATTATTTACAGGATATTGGCCGTCGAAACGCTTAGGACCCTGTTCTTTTTACAAAGCGGGTATTTCTTTGCTGTATTTTACCTTTTGTAATACCAATTGACAATGATTTGTATATTAGTTTACTTAGACCTATTGATAAAGTATACTGCTAGAGGCAATGAGTTCCTATTGTCGCCCCTCTTTTGTCGGTAGCTTATCATCTATTTTTATCTCATACTAACAGTTTATATCATGATCGTTAACAAGTCTCATGTCTATCAAAGACGACAAGTCCCTAAACTGCAGCCAGTTCTGTCTTAGATGCCTTAAAAAGCTGTTTTTCAATTTGTTCTTTTCTTTTTTGCAATAGTTTTGATTTTCAGATATCCATTTTTAACCCTACGCTTTTTTTTTGGTGGACATGTACCACGTTGATAAATTTCTATTCCTGTTTCTAATTTCTTTTCTTAGGGGAACCATCACATATCAGCCTGAATCGAAAATTTCAGTGTTGCCATATGTTGCTCATTTACCCCGCATAATTATAATACCACTTAATTAAGAGTATCAAACCAATACTTCATACATTTTTTTTTTGAGTAATTAGTTGTATTCACTTAAAGTTTCAAACATTAAGATTGGGTAGCTCATGATTTTAAAATTTTCAAATCATTTCAGAAAGATTTCTGTAAGGGATAAAACAACCAGTTTTAGAAGCTTTCATTAGAATCAAACCAATAATTTTAGTAATCTGCATGGTTCTGCCATCAAATTTAAGTATATAAAACTATAAGCAACCATGTTATAATAAATGTGTGGGGAAAAAGCGTGCTTTACTTAGCTTTTTAACACGCTAAATATGTGGTATAAAAAATATAACACCACCCCTGAAAGGGTTAAGAGCCCTTCACCCGGTAAGATGTTTGAGGTAGCCACTGGGTACACGACACATACATCTCTATTTTAGAAACCTAGTTTTAAAGGTCATTTGAACACAGGTCGGTACATTACTAACGTCTTACGTGCAATGGCTGTGCCTTATCTTCGAGGCTAACCAAAAAGTATTTTCCAACAAGATAATGGAAAACCACATGTTTCACATAGTGATTGATTGTTGTCCTGGTCTGCACGGTCTCCAGATATGTCACCCATTGAAAGCATCTAGTCTTCAGTTGCTGAGCGACAGGATAGCCAGCTGACATGATTGATGACGTGTTGCATAGATTTGAAGTAACTTGGAATGAGTTGCCCATTTCTGTCATACAAGACCATTTCGACTCAATGCCTAACATGGTAAGGGCTATTTTTACAACAGGAGCTGGCAGCTGATTCTACTAATTTTGCACCCCTGTAATCCTTCAAAATGCTTGAAAATTTAATCATTTTCTCTTCATGCTATATTGTTTATATACAATAAATATATATATATATATATATATATATTTGTATTTGCATTCCGTCAATGTATTGCAATTTTAATGGCTAGCAGTACATTATTGAATTAGAATATGAGCAGATTGGAAATAATTTTTAGATTTTTGTAAATAACATAAAGAAAAATATCTTTATATTTATTCTGGTTATTAATACATTTCATAATATCTTGTGAATTTATTGTTCCTGCTGTGCAGAAGTTTGACAGTTGTAATTGCTTTCGTGATTTCTGGTAATTTATTAAATTTTCGAAGAAAGCTGGTTTTCTACATAACGGAATTCCTCTGCTGTATAACTATTTGTAACGCGATCTTTGAGTAATTAAAATTTACGGTAAATATATTTACAAACTTCCTAAATTACATCATTAAAATACATTTTTAAGAACCTTATGCATTAAGTTGGATGGTGTGTACCAATTATGATTACGAAGACAAACACGATTACGCATTCATTTGTAAATGCTTATATTTACAGAAAATAGATGGGATTCTTAGAGTTGAAAACCGAAGCTTAAATAAAAATTATTTTAATAAAAAGGGAAAATACTTGAGCATTATACATGGATGATGAGAAACAAATTTAAATTCGTATTTTTGTCAAGGAATGAATGAATAACATTTTATTCTGACTTCATACAACATCAAAGTAATTTATCTAACATTAATATTTTTAAATAAGGTACCTTCCACCATATATATATATATATATACATAGTAAGTATCAAATATCTTTTTGAGATTACAGAAAGCACTAGAATAACCTGTCAGAAGAATTAAATTCTTAGAATTTTAAGAGTTTCGGATTTCTTAGAAATATAAATATATCCCAGAATATTATATCAGAAGAACGAATACGATTCTAATAATTTATTTTTTCTTAATATTTGCATTTGTTAGCAAATTTAGTGCTCTATATAATAAACTGCGGCATATTCTTCATTGAATAAATTTTTTTCTAGATATTTCTGATTTATTTTTCTGAGAATATCTTTCAAAATAATCGATAGGTAAAAGAAACGTAAAATTAACTTTGGATTAATATTTCTGAATTACATATTCTAAAAATGAACTTAATTGTTTTTATGATTGCAGTACATTCTTCAAGAAATTCCATTAATCATGAATAAACATTTGATTTTGGATAAAGATAAACTTAAAAAATGAAAATACGATATTTATTTTATTTATATCTATCTTATATTTGTCCTATTCGAATTTATATTGATGACATTGTATATTCTCTTCTCAACTTTTCTGGTGTCAGATGCAATGAATATTCTCCTTTTTCAGATCCTAGATTTGTTGAAATTAACATATTTAAAATTATTTCCTCATCTACAACAGAAAAATTCTTCATGCTTTTTACACATTGTTCTAGAAACATTAAACATAATTTAAAGAGAAATTAAACGAAATATGTGAAATAATAGATAAAATATAATTATTATTTCTGGTTTTGCTTGGTTTTATTAACATCACACTAGAAGAAACGCGAGGGCTATTGGCGATGAACCTCGTATTCTTAAACCTCGGTTAAGTGTTAAGGACGACACCTGAGCGTGCACCTCCCTCTCCTAACTTCCACACCACACCAATTTGAGGGCTTTGAGCTCCGAAAGATGTAACGTGCAGCAGATCCGGATAAACGACGGGTCTTTCGTGGCATCAAGACTTGAATCCGTAACTCAACAAAAACCAATAGCTGCAAGTTCTCGACCATGACCAATAGGCTTCCACACTCATTATTAGTTCTGACTCTTCCGGGCTACTCTTTTACCTATTAATTCAAAATAAATAAATTTAATTGGAACATAATTATTTTTTTCACAAATATTTTTTTTTCTTTTAGGAAAGAATAATTCAATATTAAAATTTACTTTTTTTAAAGCTACTTTATTAGGATTATCTACCGGTGTAACAGTGTATATCATTAATTTTAATTTGTTTGAATATCATTAGGTTAAAATTGATAATGCACTCGTATAAAAAATGACATGATGTATTTTTTTTACCAAAAGTTTTTTTAATTTTAATTTCCTGAGTAATTAAATTATCTGTTAAAAATACAAAAATATGTTAAATATATATGGATATACAAATGGTCAAAATATCTCAGAATATTTTATAATTGTTATGTAATTCACTTTTTACTAAACAAACTTATCCCCTTCAAATTACTCTAACTCACACTTAGTACATTTGTCTGATTGGGGATTTCATGGTCGGAAACATTTTTGAAACACATCTGCCCTAATGTCTAATAATTTCTTTTTCTTCTTGACCAGTTCTACGTCATCAAATCAGAATCCTTCCATTCCCTTCTTCTTGGATTAAAAAAAAGGGACACGGATCTATGACAGGTGAATCCTTGAGATGGACAACAAAGTTATGAAGTTTTTAGATAAACATTTCTTCAATGAGTTGCTTTTTTTGCTGAACAGTCAGAACCTGTGACACAAATTTGACATCTATACTTCTTATCTCCAAATCTTCTTTTAAAATTCTCTGAATCAAGTTCTAAGATTGTCTAGGCAACACCACAATAAGTTCAATGATTCGCCAATGACCTTCAAGTGTAAGTTCATGACTTATTTTGATATTTTCGTGAGTTCGGGGAAATAACGAACTTAAAGAATGAGATATGCTAACAATCAACGTGTTGCCAATTTTTAACCAATAAAGCTCTCGTAGACTAAGTTTTCAACACAGCAGTAATTTCCACTATGATTTTCTAGACCATGAAGCAAATCCTCACAAACACGCAATTTTTATTTAAATATTCAACCTAAAAACGGGGAGAGAGTAAAACCGCCGAAGAAAAAAAAAATCCCTACGGGTAGATAAAACTTTCTTTGCGACGCTACTATAGAACACTCACGAAGAATGACGTGACACGTCCGTAGTGAGAGAAATTTGTCTAACGTAAGCTCAGCCCAGAGCGGAGTAATCGATAAACCTTAGGATAACACATAGTGTATGAATTTTAGTTCCAAGATTTTGTTCGATCCAGTTAACAATTGATTTTTCTACTACTTTCTTAAATTGCAAGCAAAATATCAAAACTAATGCTGTTCAATAGCATTGCTGCTGTAAAATATACCGCATGACAAAATGACTTACAAGCTTAATATTAAATTCCATTGCGTGTAATGTTGTTTTAATGGAATTTGAGACAAAAACCACAGAGACAATTAATTGGTTTTTTTTTTAAAAAAAAAGATGAAGTATGTATTTTTTTTTAAATTCAGAGAGTGAAACATTTCTTATATGTATTGTAAGAAACTGAATATTGCAGACCACCCAAAAATTGATTGTATAACAAAACCAGCAAATCGAGTACTGATTAAACTAAAACCGAAAATATGAATTATGAATGTTTAAAATAAAAAATTCTAATTTACTTTCCATAAAAATATGTTTATAACAAATTAAGCCAGCTAAATGAGAAGATAAAAGTTCAACATCATTACAAACTCACGACAAACTAAAAAGCCGATTTCGCAATATGTATTGCTAAAACCTGCGCAAGAATTCAAAATAATTTAAATGAACACATTTTCATAACAAGAGATTCAGCTGTAAATTAATCGGAAACGAAACTTCAAATCTCTATGCCTCTACTTTCATTATTATAACATTCCATTTTTTTTTTTTTATCTTTTAAATATCTTCCCTTCCAAATGGTTGAAGACGACTAACTTTATACATACAATATTTTCTGATTCTAATTTTATACATACAAGAAAAATTAATCTTCTTACACTTAAGGTGCTTGGAGCATTTCTCTCCTTTATGTTTCTTAAAAATTAAATCTTTCAAATTTCCCAGAGATAAAGGCGCTGTGAAATATATATATATATATGTGTGTGTGTGTGTGTGTGTGTGTGTGTGTGTGTGTGAGAGAGAGAGAGAGAGAGAGAGACGGAGAGAGTCTTTATGCATCATTTTGTTAGTTCACGTGCTTTGAATGTTAGATAAGAAAAAATGTTCTCTTACTTGTACTACGTGACTAACGTAATGTTTCAAGTTTGTATATTTCAAAGTGAATGCCATTTCCCTTCCAAGTTTTTCACGGTCAAAAACCAAACGTATAAACAAGGTGTGGTAAGAAATCATACAAGGTGTTTTGTTCCAAGCTGGTCCTTTCATCGTCTGAAGTGGAATAATGCTAACCAAATGCTGTTAGGAATGAAGTCAGAAGGAGTGAACTTAGCAGTCAGAAAATACTTTTGTATTTTTCTTATCTGTCTCAATACGGAAGCTAAACACGTATGAGAATATAGATGTAAAATGGTTTTAAATAGATAAGATATTGTTAGAGGATTTGTGAATTTATTTATATTATTCACATTATTTTAATGCGTATGTATGTTTGTTTATTGAGAATTAATAATTAATCTTAAACTCAATTTACAGACTTTTAAAAAATATTATTCTAAACGGGATTATTAGGTTTTGCTTAGAGTAAATATTTATTACATTTAACAGACATCGTCTTATTAAGGAAGACTTACAACATAGCAAATGTACTATGCAATATAATAGCTAAAAATTATAAGTCTCTTTCTCTCTTCACAAAAAATTACCTATTTAAAACCTCTGTGTACAACAAAGGTATTGGAAGACAATATTTTCACGAGAGTAAATATAAATTCATACAATTGCCAGTGTTAGATGAAACTATAATTAAAATTGATAATTGATGTATTTTGACTTAATTATCTGCGCATTATATATGCCTGATAAATTTAAATACCATAATCCATGCTCTAAAGACATCTTCTGAAACATAATTATCACATTGAAAATACATTCTTATATACTTCTTTTTTATTACTTTACTGACATTAATCACTTAAATATATATATCAAAAACAATTTCTTAAGATATAATCAAAGTAAAAATACAATGTTTGTGCTTTATAAAAGTTTATTAATTGAGAATAGTTTATTTTTCTAGCTCTGTTCTAAGTTATTACTGAAATTTAATAATATCACCTCTTAAGCTTAAGTAATAAAAAAGAAAAACGTAAAATAAAATTTATTTATATTTCGAATGATATGATTTTGTTATTAGCTTAGAGTGTATTTTATATGTTTCGTGTAGAAAGAAAGTTTCCCATTACTATTGTTATATATATATGTGTGTGTGTGTGTGTGTGTGTGTGTGTGTGTGTGTGTGTGTGTGTGTGTGTGTGTGTGTGTGTGTGTGTGTGTGTGTGTGTGTGTGTGTGTGTGTGTGTGTGTGTGTAAAATTTATGTTAAACTCACGTGATCATTGAAATACTAAAACATTTTTTTTATCTTAAACTATTTTCTAAGTCTGGTACCTACGCATTGATTTCAGGTCATGACAGCTTTAAAATTACACTCTAATTCGATTTCTTTTTAAAAATTCTGACATTAGGTTCAGTATGCAAATATTACACATTGTTTCTAAAAGTACAAAGTTTTATTAAGGGATTAGATGCTTTGAAATTACTTTACTCTAATATTAATGATGACAAACTTATTACTTCTAAACGGTATTCAAATTAAAATGGCGATCCCAGCCAGTACATGGCTCTCTACTACTTTCCATTCCTAACAAATAAAGAATTTTGGTACCCATACGAATTAAAAGTGCAGCAAG
>BMAW01056365.1:32603-70698 GCA_019974015.1 Nephila pilipes
CATGCTTGTCATTCATAGGTGTGATACATTTCCATGCTTGTCATTCAAAAGTGTATGTACTTTTCATCTTACTTGTCCATTTATATATGTGAATACATATCCACATATTTGTCCATTCATTAGTACATTTTCTAATTATGGCCCATTCATGTATGTCATAAATTTAGATAATTTGAACACACATGTCATTCCTATGCCTGAGTACATTTCCTCACACTTGTCTATTCCTAAGTACATTTCCAAATGCTTGTTCATTGATAAGTTTGAGTCTGTTTCTTCATGCTTGTCATTGTTAAATGAGAGTTCATTTCCTATTACTTATCCATTATTTATATTTGAATACATATCCGCATGCGTGTCCACTCTTAAGTGAAAGTACATTTTCATATGCTTCCCATTTTAAAGTGTACGTACATTTTTACATGCCTAACCTATCGTAAGCATAAGTTAATTTATTCATACTTGTCATTTTAAACGTTTACGTAATTTCAAACTGTTGTCCATTAATGGATATATGTATTAAGTGAAGGCTCCAATAAATATTTGTACACAATATGTATGGTAACTCTATGTATGGTATGATGTAACTCAAATCCACGATATTTTTTTTTAAAAATTATCGATATTAGTTTTTGCATTTGGTGTATTTAAGTATTTATTTTATTTTTTTCAGAAAGATATTGGTAGAGAAAGAATTAAGCTAATAAGCGTTTCCTCGATACTAAAAAGGCAGATGAATGAGCTGTAGCGTGAAATTATTTGTATTTTTACTTTAAATTACTTCGATTGTAAAGAAAATTGCTTGAATCACTTAATAAATCGAACATAAAATGGGCACCTGATTTAAAATGATCTCATTAAATAAAGAGAATAATAAACATCCTACTTCTGAAAATTGAATTTACATTCAGATTCATTGACTAAGTAAATATTACCCAACTACTATTTTGTTATGGTTAGTAAAATAGGAATACTCGATAATTAACTATATTATCAATTACGATATTTAAACATCATGTTTATTTCCCACTTTTAGCAAGGAACTTCAGGTTGAAAACACTATACAGACCAACAAACAATAAAATTAAAAAAAAAATGGTTTGAGAAACATGAAGTTTGCTGTTATGATAAAAAAAATTAAATATTAAATTATTTAATGCATCGCATAACAAATATTGCATTTCATCTTTTTCCCCTGTCAATGGACACCATTCGTTAGAGTAACATAACTAATATAGTGACAATTTGTCATTTATGATAAGAATTCATCAGATAATTAATCATAATATCAACGTTTGAGATAACCATACGTATTATATTGCTTACTTCAGATTACTCGATACCCTCTAACATATAGTCTTCAAGACGTAGATGATTAGTTAATTGGCAAAAATGAATAGTGAGACTGGCAGCTTTTAATGTTCAAAGATTATTGTACTACTAATGAATAATAAAAAGTAGATATTTCTTAAAGGATTAGATATTATATTAAAAAAGAAACATATTCTAATTAAACCGAAATTATAATTTTTTTTATAAATTGAATAATATTTAAATATTTTCTTCAGTTTATATATACTCTCTCTCTCTCTCTCTCTCTCTCACACACACACATATATATATATATATATATATATATATCTGTGTGTGTAAGGATTTGACTTAAATTATAATTTGTTTTTCTAATTTTTCCTGCTATTTAGCTATCATAGTGAAGCGTTCATTTTATTTTCTTCATACCATTCCAATTTTTAACTTTTAATTTAAGCAATTACGAGCACTTAAAATGCGTACAATTAGCTAGGTAGACAATTTTGTTGGATTAAAGGAACTAATGTTAACTAAAAAATTAAAAAAGAGAGCCCTAATTTAATTAGTTTACCATTTCGTATATTCATGGGATAAATTCAAATAAGCCACGATTTTATCTGAAAAATTGAATCATTTCGAGACTGTTAAAAAAGTACGTAGATAAGTTCGTAAGTTAAATGATAACATCGGATTGTAAGCCTTTTGATAAACAGATATTCGAAAGTAATAATAAATTAAGTAACTTTGTTAGCAAAGGTAAGCACATTGGTTCACCAAAAAAGGATGCATGTAAAGATGACGTAATTCAGGAAAATTCTCAGCTTCGAAGAGAGAGGGAAAGAGAGAAACAATTTGAAAGGAAGAGGCAGATTATATGCTTTTAATGCAACGAAATAGGTCATATAAAACCATTCTGCACAAGATTGAGGGAAAATAGTTTCGAAACTGTGGCAAATTTAAATGTAAACTCTGAAAATAAGGATCAATTTCAAAAATTCAAAGTTAAAATGGAAATTAATGGTTTAGATCGTGTGTGCTTGAGAGACTCGTGATCATCCATAGATGTCTGCGAACGTAGTTGGATCAAAGAAAGTTATCTCCTAAGGGAATATGTTTGGCTGAAATGCCCTTTAGATGACGTATGTTACTGCGTACCTCTGGCAAAACTTAAACTTAAAATAAAAAGAAGCTAGTTCTGTACAAAAACCGCGATAAGACCTGACGTTCGCGGTGAGATACCTATTTGTTAGGCAATCGGACGACGGAACTTAACCAGTCTACTGAACAGGGCTTACAATTGCTTAACGATTAACGTGGTAATGACGAGAAGTATGGGAAACACCTCCCATTGAAGTCGGAAAAGAAGCAATCGCTCGGGAAAAAGTTGACTCCACAGTAAAATTCGCTTTCCCGTCCGAAGAAAAAGAAGAAATGAAATTCGAAATCCCTCCGTTTCAAGATGGAAGGGAGATAATTTTAGCTCAAGTAAATGTTTCCAAATTTGAGGTGGAGCAAATAAAATGCAATTATCTAAAGGTAATATGGGATAAAGTTAGGTTAGGGGTTTATAAAAAGTGGGATATTTAACGGAAAATTAGTTAGAGCTACTAGAACTAAGCGAGGAGAAGAAATTGGACAAATATTAGGCCCCTGAAATTCATGCTCGAAATTAGCAGACAGAGTCATGACGAGATAGGGGGGCTTTTAGGTGTTACAAAAACTAAAGATAGAATTTTTAGATATTTCTTTTGGCCGAATGTTTATAAAGATGTTGAAGAGTTCGTGACTTGTTTCGTGTTCGTGTGAAGACTTATGATGCGTATCAACGAGTGGGCAAACCTCAAGATAGGCTAAAGCACCCTTAAATTTATTACGATTATTACATAGGTTTTTTTTTTCTAAAATTAATACAGATGCTGTAGGGCAGGGAAGGCGAACCAATGGCACGCAACACAATATTTCTGGCACCGCACCCATCACTAAGTTCACTATGAAGCAAATTTCGAACAAACGGGAGTGATCCTACGCTAAGGAATGTTCGGGTGCGGGGCGGTTGCCATGAAGTGTTCTCGTTTGATATTGTAGTTATATCGTAGACTACAATTGCTAATGACGAATAGTTTGCTTACGAATAGCATAATAGTCACTTTCGTTGACACAACTGTATTATAAAGTTTATTTGCGTATTTATGATTTTAACTATTATTTAATATGGCTAATTAAGCAAAATAAACATAAAGTGCAGATAGTAAGTGTATCAGAGAATTTCAAACTTGGTGGACTGAGAAATATGGCATGATTAGTAAAGGTGACAAAGCGATGTGTGTTTTATGTTCTGTAGCAGTTGTAAGTCGCACATAGTCTGTAAAACGGCATTTTGAAACAAATCATAAATTTGTTAGTCAAAAAAGCGTACAAAAGTAAAAGGAATTAATTGCTATGAATGATAGAAATAAATAGTCGACGTCTATAACAAATTGGCATATGTAGGCAAAAATTGTCATACGAGCGCTGCTGCAAATGACATTGCTCGAGATAGTAAACCTTTTCAAAATGAAGCCTCGTTAGCATGTAAGCCCTCAGTTTTTGATGATTTTGATTATAAAGATAAGATAATTCACCGCATTAAAAGTACTCCTCTATCTAGAAACATAATAAAAGAAAGTATCTTAAAACTGACCGAAAATGTAGCAGATCAACACAAAATTGACATTAACTCCGCTCCTTTTATATCGGTATGTCTTGACGAAAGCACTGACGTCACTAAATCTGCACGTTTAGCTGTTTTTGCTCAATATTGAGTAGGAAACGTCATTAAGGAATAATTAATTGCGATAACATCGTTACTAATAACTACAAAGAGTGCAAATATTTGTACGGCTGTTAAAAGTTTGCTTGCTGTGAAAGAAATTGATCTGTGTTAAATTCCATTTTTGTTTCCAACTTTCCATTTAAAGGCTTTATAAAAGGGTTTATTTCTCCAAAGTGGGCAATAATAAACCTGCATGCTTACTTGTAAAACTGGATATTTTCGATAAAAACGAATGGTGTTGGGGAACATAGACGGGGGTATTCTACGAAAGTCATTGGGCGTCAAATAGGAAATGAAAATAAAGTAAAGGGGTTGTTAGTCAGCCCTTCCCTGAGATTTAAAAGAGACGGAGAAAAACAAAGGGGGGCTTAGGAGAGGGGATCCCACTTCGAGAATGAAAGGAGGCGATACGCAAGAAGTGAATGATATAGGTTGTGATTTATGCTATTCCTTTGCTCGTGCGATTTTTTCAACATTATTATATTTTAGTGACTAATCGGGATATTCCTATTCGTCGTGGTATTTTGTACGTGACATTGTGCAAATATTAACCAGGTGAAAAAACTTTGTAACTTAAGTATAACTCATAAAATTTTAAGTAAAATAAGTAATTTTACTTAAGATGTATGATTACATCACTCAACTTAGCCATTCCACAAATTCTGGAGTCACTAATTTACAGTGTGAAATGACGAACAATCAATCTGTTAAACAACCTCTTGATAATTTTACTCGAAGTCGAATCAATGGAAAGATCAAGGAAGGTTGAAGTGTGATAAGTGGTGCCGGGAACATCAGAATTGGACAGGTAATCAATGGGTCGAGTACTATTTACGGATGAGAGCAGGTTTAGTCCGAATAGAGATTCTCGACGCATACACTTCTGGATAAAGTGAAGAACCTGCAATAACTCTTCCAATATCAACGAAAAAGACAAGATTGTAGGTCACGGTGTTCCGGTTCGGGAAGCACCATACTTGGTTGCTATAAGGACAATCACATCTTCGAAGGAGGGGCATGCTATTGTAACAAGAATCTCTTTCCATATGTGCGTCTTTTTTGAGGAACTATGGGTCTGCGTTTCCTTTTCATGAACGACATTGTGCCAGCTCATTGCATAATAGCTGTCAAAAACCTATTAGATAGTGAATATGCTGAACACATGGATTTGACTGCAATTACTTCGCATCTAAACCCCATCGAGCTTGTATGGGATTTTCTAGGGAGACGCTTGACAGCACATTCCTCAGCTTTGATTGGTGGTACAAGACAAATGGGCTTCAGTACTTCAACATTTCATACCCTCATATTCAGAATAGCAGGACGATGAAACAAGCATATCAGTCAAGGAAGATCATATTCCGTACTAACGGCCGGAATATTTTTCGCTGGTTACCAATCGAATAGATGTTTTGGCCTTCATTTGCACGGTACTCCATGCTATTTTTTCAATAAAATTTCTTTTTTATCCTTTTGACTTCATTTTTCGTAAGTTTTGCTTACATTGCTTATGTTCTTGCGGATCTAATAGTATTATTTGTGTTGATTTGGAAAGCTTATTGAAAAACAATCTCGTCCTTAATTTTTGCACACCTGTATTTATATATATATATGTGTGTGTGTGTGTGTGTGTTTATTGATATTCTATTTCACAAAATTCTGTCATTTCTGAATTTAAACTAAAAAAATTAATATGCGATCTGTATAAGAAATAGAGCGCCAAATTTTTTAGTACATCTAAGCCTCTTTTTCTCAAATGACAGAAAACTTTACGCTTTTTTTTTTGATTCATTGTGATCTAAGCTTTTAAGCTCGATCATTGCTATTGAAAACGTATGAGTGAAAAAATCTTTGTCATTTATGAATTTAGGTACACTATAGTTGCAGATATCCTCAAAAATATGCAAGAGCATGCCCATGTAGCAGAATGTTATTACAAGTGTACACTGATGATAAGATATATCATTAGGTTTAATATCAAGCTTTGTTATGAAACTACTATTCTTCGCCGCGAAGAAAAAAAATCGGGTAACGGGATGTAAAACGGGATGAAGTAGTATCGCGATAAAGATAGGTGACATAGCAGCTTGTGTGTTGAATCAGTTGTTACCAACCTTGAGAACTCGTACCTCCAGGAGTACAATCCTATACAGGCATTTGCGAAAAGTAAGCGCTAATGTTGGCCACTCAGCCAAAAAAAAGTATTTAAAAATAATTTTTAGAAGCAGTTAAAAAATACGTTAAATGTTGTCACTTGTAATAGAGAACCACTCTATCAAGAAACCTTTCTACGGAAGAAGGGTTGCATCCTTTGGAACAATCGTCTAGTCCTTCTCTCTCCCCGCCCAATTAATTTTCAGGATTACTGCTCTCTTTTCTCGAAGTAAATTTTTTTTTCTACAATTTGATGGCTTACGCATGCCAGAGTTAGTATAAAAATAAAGAGGGAATTGATTCGTGTGGCTAAAATATTTTTGTTGGTATTTGTATTGGATATTATTCTTATAATCATACATCATTTTTTCAAACTACGAAGGTAGTTCGAAAAGCGATTGTGTTTCTAAGCAGATGGCATCATAAAGGTGAATTGTTGTTACTATAGGGTGCAACTATCTGTTAAACGAAGTCGAAACCAATATGACATTGATTCGTCTGTCAGTTAGTTAGTCATTCCCTGCAAATAAAAATATGGTTGCTGCAGCGTCGAGTTGTTATGTTCAGAGGGATATAGATTCATTGTGCGCTGAAAATCAGATAGCAATTAAACCTTTCAATTGCTTCAAGGGAATCTTTTCCAAGAAAGACGAATTTGGTCTCATTGGCTAGAAAAGTTATGATGAAGAATTTCCGAGGTAAAAAATGCGTCATTATCACAAATGCGAGTAACTGAGACTTAGACTGTTATCTAGTGATTCATTATGCTTACTAAAAAGAAGAAAAAAATTAGATGTCACGAACAATTTCTTGGGATTTCTAAGACTTGTTAATTGGTCTTTTTTTACCAATTATTCATGTGATTTAATCTTTGGATTTTTATCTGAAATGTGTATCTGTGTGGAAACAGAATTTGACCTAATGTGATTTAATCTTTGGATTTTTATCTGAAATGTGTATCTGTGTGGAAACAGAATTTGACCTAAGTATCAATTGAAGTACCATGCACATCACTTGACACTGATTGCTTAAGCAATACCGAACAACCACACTAACCAGTATCAAAGCGAATGAGTAAAAAAACTACAGCTTTCGTATCCGATGAAAAAATAAACAAGCAAAGAGGAGGTACTTGGTTAAGCCCATCAGAATGTCATATCTCTATATATTGTATATGAGAAAATGTTACTTAATGGTTAAATGAAAAATTCTCCATCCACGTAGTATTTATATATTAAACATTATGAGAATAAGGATAAATAAAAAGGATACAGATGTCACTGTTTTAGAAATTTTCAATTTCAGAGTTCTGTAAATGTGTAAACGTATTCTGGATCTGCTGAAATTAGATTTGTTAAAGATAGTGAGAATTCCAATCACATCAGATAAATTAGTACAAGAAGAGATAAAAACCAACCGTTAAGGAAAATTTAATTTTGAAAGGTCTCAAAGATACTTGTAGATGACATTCTTGGAGATGAAAGTGCTCATAAAAAGAGTTTAATATTTTTGTCAAATAACACGATATCTCGATGTATAAGTGAATGACCGAATATGTTGAGAAAGCAATCAAAAACCACTTTAAAATTGCGATTCTTTTTTGTCTATATCAATTACAGTACTAATATTGCCCATTATTTACACTATAGGTTATTTCTAAGTACTTCAAACAGTCACCATTCGAAAAAATCTATTTATTTATCTCCCATTGAAAAGTTCAACGACTTGTAAAACATATTAGAAGCAAAACATATTTTTCAGAAAAAGTAATCGAATGGTTAAAATGTATCGGGCACAACGCATATGGACAATATTCCAAGAAGTGCTACTTCTCAGACTTTCGTGTACGTGTGGCTGAATTCGTCCCTAAAATGAAATAGATTCACCGAAGTATTCGTAAACACAGCCTCGCATCGAAATTAATGCCTCCAGACAAGCTTGTTCCCGAGGAGATGAATACCTCCAAGCAGAAGGTTTTTGTTCCCATATATTTTTAAGAGGCATAAAATATATTTTGTGCACAAAAATTTGTTTATTAAAGTCACGCAAAGTGAGTAATGGGTATTTTCAATACAAGAAAGCAAACAATAAAAACTGAAACAGTAACGCCTTAAAGTAATGGAATGTAAAGAATCAAAAAGAGAGATAGAGATAATGCAATACTATCCATTAAAAGGAAATTTATAGGAAAGTTTTTATTACAAAAGCGATAACACACACACACACACACACACACACATATATATATATATATATATATATATATATATATATAATGGTTTGTTAATCTATTGTGTTTACTACATTAGATTAAAAAATCATTTTATAATGTAATTGTCCTTGAACAAATAACTTTTAATTTAAGATACTAATCTAATTCGTCACCCCTAAATTGTGCTGTCAGTATAATGAGATTTTGTTACATATCCTACAGGATCGGGCCTTCTTCCTAAAATGCGAAACGCTCTTGATGATGTTGACAAAGTTGTTTTCTTTATCAAGTCCAATCCTACCAATTTCAAATATTGAAAGCTTTCACAACTCTATGCTCTTACTCACCAAAGTTAGGTGGTTGTCAAAGAGTAACATCCAGACGCAGTTATTCGAACTTTAACACAAGTTAGTACTTCTTTGGAAAACTGGCCTTTAAAAATTCTAGGATCTAAATTTTTTGATTTTGTAGGATTACAGAGTATAGCATACCTAAGTAAAATTTTCCATTAGATTATTTAATCCAATCTTTCAGATTATAACACCTTAAAGATTTCGAGTAACTGGCAAAGTCAAATCCATACAAGAAATTGATTTTTGCGAAATGTGAATTTCAAACGGATAGCCTGAAAAAGTTGAAAACATCTCACGAAAATTCGTGTCACCAGTGATTTGTTTTGAATTGACGATGAACCAGTTTCTTTGAATACAATAAACGTCCTAAATGCTTAATGTTTTTGTTGCCAATGGCAAGCTCGGAGCTTGTTGAATATCAATAAAAATGTATACTTTCATAAAAATTAAATTCAGAAGCAATTTTAACGCAGATATAGGCTTGAGATATTATTTATCCTCATCTGAGTACAATTTTAAAAAACTTTTATAATTCTATGTAGTTCTAAATACTCATCAATTTTTATTTTCCCTAATCTTTCAGTTCATTTGTTCTCTTACATCAAGATTTTTTAAAAAAGAAAGAATATTTAAAAAGAAACTGATAATTTAATTTTAATTCAGATTACACTTTTTATGGAAAAGTTTTGGGAATTTGAATTGAATGAACATATTAGAGGGGAGATGTATGGATAACTTGATGTCAGGGGTATACGGAATGGAACCGAATGAGATAAGGTTACGTGGACTGAAAAAACGTTGGGGACAGCTGTCTCAATGGAACCAGACTGGATCAAAAATTTTGATACAGCACACTGCTACCTTTAAACTATCTTTTAAACTATTGATTTAGAATTAGAAATTGTAAAATAGCTGAATGATTCATATAATGGGAGATGAAGCTCCTACCACAGATGAGTGTAAAAAAAATAATTGACCATATTAACAAAGCTAACATTTGGTGCTCTTATTAGTTAGTTAAATTTAATCAATTTTAATTACGGATTTAACATTTTGTAAAAATGTACGTAAATTTAAAAAAGGAAGACATGATAGAATAGTGGCTCTATCAATTGTAGTTAATTTTTTTTCAAGGTGATTTAAATATAAAAAGTTCCCAAAAAGTTTGTGTTTGTGTGTTTCTAATGAGTATATCTGAGCATGTTTATAAGCAGTGTGTCTAGCGAAAGTCTACAAATGTTGGAGAGAAACTTCATTTAAATGTGTTACCTGGAGAGGTGAAAGGTCAATAGAAAGTGAATAAAACATCTTTTCCCGCCGTGTCAATCGGGAATAATTCTAATTATTATATGAGCTGAGATGCTAAGAGTTTAGCACGCAAGAAAATATGAACATATCAATAAAAGATTTTGATATATTTATTATAAGATTCCGTTCGAACTTTGTCCGTTATATTATACCAAATATTAAATAAAACGACAACATAATAAAGTAATAATTTGATGCATTTAGAGATTGTTAAAAATAAGTGTAAATGACATTATAATTTTAAAATCAAATTTCTTTATCATCAATTCAGCGCATTTTGCAATTATATGATATGCATCAGTCATATTATTTAAATTTAGAAAAATACCCTATAATTTCGAAAATCTTCTTTTAAAACGATACATCAAAACATGTGGTCTGTTTTCTCCACAGCCTGGCATCATTTTCCTATACAACTAACCAAATATTAAATATGATAAAACTTCAGATTTTTTTTTGCAATACTTTATGATAAATGATAATTAATTCGTACCATTAATACATAAGAACAAAGTTACAATTTTTTAGACTTCTTAATCTGTGATTAATGATACATTTCTAAGAGTTAAAATTGTTAACAAAATTCGTTATGAATGTATTCAGTAACTGTCGGTCAACTTCACTGATCTAAATTGTTTTTAAGTGTAATGTTTTAAAAGACAAAGTTAAATAGGACGAAGTTTCGAATCGAATTTGTATTGACTGAATTGAAAGATGTAGTTAACGATGACATTTTTTTTCTCTTACAAAGAAATGCGAATAGGCATTTAAATTATTAAATACTAAAGAAATGGAAAGATGAAAAATTAAACTTGGTTAGAAGATGGTTAAAAATATTTTCTTATTTTTCTTGAAAAATAATATATCCCCATTAAAATTTAAACTACCAATTGAATGTGCGCTATGTGGCCCTGATACAAGTGCTTAAGTAAAGAGGGAATTTTTGCTTAGTGTAAGTTGTTCTGAAGTGAGAGCGTTATGCAATGAAAATTTAAACTTACATAAAAAAAAATTCATTCAACAGGAAATTATAATCTTCAGGATTAAAATTTATATCAATTAAAAGTATGAAATATATGTTATTTCAAATTAAAAATGTAATTGATTGTAGAATGCTGTTTTTATTGCAGAAATCTGACTATCATATATAATAATATACCACTGGCACATTTTTTGTAAAAAAAAAAGTTGATCATCGTACAATATGACTAATCACAGCCGTGAATAAACGCAAAGCGTGACATTTCTGGAAGCACCAGAGAGAGACTCCATGAGTCTACAGAAGATGACATTGTACTAAGCATTTTTTTTTTATGACATACAAATGTGCTAGTGTTTTCTTGGTCTTATATTCAACAACGAATATAAGGTGTTATTTCCTGTTTCTAATCGTGATACCAAAATAAAAATAGTTTTTTTTTTTTTCAGTTTTTAAAAATGACTGGAAAAAAATTTTTTACTTTGTTTAAATTGATCAAATATTTTTCAGCATTTAACACGCTAATTTTCAAACGTTGTTTTTTTATCCATTATTAGTTTGTAATTTACTATATTCATTGGATCAGGGGAGTAATTTTCAAGTGGACGTTAAAACCCTAAACGACGGAACGGTATTTTACACAAGATTCACCTAAGGCCACTCAACTACAGTTAATGAGTAATCATCCTATTTCTTCAAAGAGATAAAGACACCGCACTCTGTAATAAAAATGTCCTCTCCATGGGGATGCTGCCTACAACCCGTGCCTTTAAAGGGGGAAGGAATAGAAGCCTCTTGCTTTTTCGAAGACTCTGTGAAAGAAAAGAGAAATATTTCCGCGACCGTTAGCTGTGCTTAAGATGACCGCTTTAGGAATAGCTTTACACAAAAAGTAAAACGCTTGGATAGTTAAAAGCATGTAAAATATGATCATGTAAATACAGAACATCAATAGACGTAACTTAATACATTTGTTAATTAAAGTGATAGTAACTTTGCAAATTTTTTTCTGCATTTTAATTTTTTTAAGCTGGTGCCATTGAATGTGTTTGATAATAGTCATTAAACTGGTTCATGTTATTACTCGTAAAAGCAGTAGGATAACTGTGATTGTATTGTGTCGTGATTCTAAAAACACTTTTGGGAATAAAAATTACAAAATTTGATTAGATTTTCACATATAGTTAAGACTTTTACACCACAAAAAATATCGATGTCATAACACTGCCAATCAGGCGCAGTTTCAGACTGTACATAAATTAATCAACACAAAAGAGAAGAAAAAGAGGTTAAACTTTCTTAAAATTTAACTTTCTAGTATCTTTTATTACTTACTTAATTTTCAAAATAAAATACCAGTTCATATTAATATTAGTTTCCCAACAATAAAGAATCTAAATTTGATAAAAAGGACCATTAAAAAAATAACTCTTATACTCTGAATAATTTCAGTTGATAGATAGAATTAATCTATATCTTCCTGCTATTCATGTGTGCCTGTAAAAGAATCTGTTTTAATTTTTCTTTAAGTTCTATGGCCTTTAAATATATTTTCTTTCTGTACTTTATGAAGGAAACTTTATTTAAATTAAATTATTATCACCTTATATAAAAAAAATATTATATTATAAGTTTCAATAATTATTATATTAAAATTACTTATAATATTGAAATTAATAACAAAACTTTGCAGTGCACCTGTCACTTCAAATTTCAAAATTGCTTAAAGCTTGAGAAAAATATTCTCAGATAAATAACTTGAGTTATCATAGATATTTTGATGATTTCAATGGGTTTTTTTAAACCGTTCGTTCAGTACTACTGCTCATTTTCTCACGCAACACAGCATTTTCATTTTCGCTCTAATAATATTGCCATTTTTCCCCAAAGTATATGCAAAATATTGATTACTGTGAAAGATTTGGAACTGATCAGTGGCACTTGTCTTAATATAACGTTTCCTGATATTTTTTCAGAATATGTTTATGTATTCTGCTTACATTCTGTATCATGGATCTTGTAATGTTTTACATGCGATTCTACATTTCTTTGTTTTTGGTTGATATGGATATTCTTAGAAATCAATAAAGAGCATGAGAACAACTATTGTTTGTTATGAATTATTTTGATCTGCATAAAGGAACTTGTCTATGTACTTTTTGTTTTGCTTATTTCTCCGACTATGTTTATTTTTCTTGGTAATTGTTGTAACTTAAGAGCGAATTATTTTCTTATATTCATTTTGAACAATATCCATTATGAATCAGTGATAGTAGTCTTAAACGGTTTAACTACTGTTTTGTGACTATTAATCTTCAAATAAATATTACTTAGTTGAAATAATTAAAATATTCTTCATACTAATTTTACGTACAATAATTTTACTTGGAAATTCGCTGATCATTTTACGAAGGTACAATAACGTAGTGATTTAGCAGGTATTTCATGTAAAAATTCAAATTTTACATTTGTATTATTTTCATAATTGTTCCAATGTTTAACTCTTTTTTTATTCGGGTCATTATTCTTATTCTTTGGTTAGAAAAATGTAGGTGTACTTCAATGGAATCAATTTATGCGAATGTTCAAGTATTTCTGATAACTTTAAAGTTCCATTAATAGGAAAATAATAATATCTAGATTTTTTTTTCTGATTTTGAAATCATATTTCTAGCTATTTTAATGTTATGTGCTAATCAATTTTTGGCCCAAAAAATATTTTTCATTTGTTACTCATAATGTTTATCTTAAGGTTAATAAAATCAAGTATTTATTTCGGGCTTTCTTAAAGTGTAATGAAACAAAAAATAGTTAACTTTATAGATTGTTCTTGATGAAATTACTGAAATTAAAACACCATGATTATAAACTCTTCAGAAGCCTCAGGCATGAAAGTAATGAAGCTTATTATTTTAATAACAAAATACTTTCAAATTAAAGAAAAAATTTAATTAATAAGCAGTGTGTATGTTAATAAGGTTTCATTTAATTATCCGTTAATTAGTTTTGATGATATATATTCTTAATTGATTTAATAAATCTTCATGGTTCGTTTAATTAATAGGATATCACATATTTAATAATCAAAACAATGATTACAACAAAGTAATAATCATTTAAATAAATTAATTTAGGGATTTTTTCTTTGGGTCTTCATATCTTTTAAAGTCTGAACTTCATACTTACATTTTGACTCAAGCCGTAATTTTCTTTTGTTTCACTCAAAGAGTTTCAATAAATAATATATAAACTTGTGGGCCACTGAGATTCAATTAATGATAAAATCTAAGATAAAAACTTATATAATATTTATTAAATAAAATGAGCAAATTATCTAAACAAGAACCACATTTTCTTAGCTAAAGCGAACACAACACATTAACATGTAAATAAACATTAGCAGTTGCCAATCACAAAAATGTTTAACACAAATAAGTTGTCACCACAGAAGCATTAGTAATATTTTATGTATTCTTTAAAATTTTAAAATGTACTATTAGAACTGTACTGATATATTGCTCTAAGAGCCATAGCAAGTTCCAAAATCATCTATTGACAAATGTGGTAAGTATTTTTATATTTTTAATCTTTGGAGCCATTTTTGATAAGTTTCTTTAATGTTGAAAAATAAAGAAATTAATCAAACGATGTATTTTTTATCACTTGTTATTGTTTTACTGATGATTTAAATGGTAATGAATACAATTGATACTCGTTCAGTATTCAGAAAATAGTAAATTTCTTTTAATATAAGTTGACTTTTTTGAGTCCTATTAATCTATGTAGTATCTATGTAAGTGTATCTATGTAGTTTGTTGAGACTAGGACCTGACACCGTTGGATTGAATTACTGTTTGAAGGTCTTAATCGCATCGCATTCAGTTAAGGGTATCATTTGATATATCATGGAAGTTATTAGTATTAGTAGTTAATGACTTTGAATTAGTTGAGAGCATTCCCCTTATTGAAGAATTAATAAACTCTGTTTTGAAACATAATTGATTAGATTGCTGAACTGTTGACTTGTGATTATTTTAATCCCTTTATATGTTCTTGAACTTTACCTAAAATTTAGATTTATGATCAGAGTAACATTTATGATGGCAGGTAAGTCGCGCAATATAATTAGATCACAATAGCACCAATGTTTCCCACCCTGGGTGTAGGACATATTAAGAGCTCCACTAGGCGTATTAGTTTTTCTTATATTTTTTGTTTTGCTGGCAAAAGAAGAGTGATTGAAGTTTTACATTGTGTAAGATATATGATTATATTTTATTACATCTTGATGAAATTATATTACATCAATTTACGTGGTCATTTAATATGTAGAACGCACTATTAATATGTGCATTCTTAGAGCAAGAAGAGTCATTAGACATTGATTGGAACACACGTCACTGAAAGATGCATTCTCAGTAGAACGCAACTACACGTGTCTTGAAAAAGACTTCTACTCTGCCAAACAGCGTCATTTTTAGATTGAAATGCCCCGAATCATATAATTTGGAAAGTCAATCCAATATTTGAATCAACTTCTGTAAATAAAAGTATTTAAGACTGCAATATAGAATTTCTATTAAAATGTTTTATAAATATTTAAACAGTATTTTGAACTTATATCTTTGAATAGGAATACTGTTAGAATAATTTTACTTTTAATGGAGTGGAAATGTAACTTACTTATAAAACTTTAATAATTTATCTACACAATTGTACCGATAATCACTTTTTGACAGTTATAAAAATTCACAAAATTAAAGTATATTTAGTTCTGATCTCTGAATTCTCACAATAAAACTTTTCAACAATTCGAACTTTTATTTGAATTTTTTGACCGATCTCTGGAATGTCACATTAAAACGATGGAAAAAATTATAGATCATTCGAAGTTTATTTTATACAGTTTGAATTTTTCTGGAAAATACCTCTTAAATTATTACTGTGAAGCATCCTACCTTTTTCAGTAAGAGCTGTGATATATATACATGAACTTCAACAGATTTTAGAAGGTCAATCTTATTTAGAAGAATTTATTTTTGCATTGCACACACATTGATTGAAATAATTTACAATGACTTAAGGGTTGCATTCAAAGAGTAGTGTATTACGAGAAACTCTCGATCTTCCTGTAGCTGTTAGTACTGTCTGATAATCTATAGAATTGCTTCAGAGATCCTTCTATAGTTCTATAGGGGAAGGAAACATTAGAATCATTGAACAACTTGAGCCTCTATAATGCCACCAATATATGCTGAAAAATGAACGCTGTAATACTTTTCCTAGGAATCTTCTTTATCTTGTCATAGCAGCTCTAAACCCTCTATTAAACGGGCTCACGCGCCAACTTTAAGCATTCAACGTTTTACATTACTTTTCATTCTACACTCTCGTCTCATCAACCACTTTAACGCGCGCTTTTAATTTTTCACAACATATATTTGAATAGTACTTTATTTCTTCAGGGGCAGCACCGATAACTAATATTCCTTCTGAGGTAAGAATTGTTTGAAACGATATTAATCGTAATATTAAACTTAAACTTTAATAAACAAATTGTTTAGTATCAAATGAACATCATTATTTGTCGTCTTCTTGTTCAATGTTATTTACTCTAATTTTTGATCACGATGTTTGGTGTAACTCACCTTAAAATTAAACGAGGTTTTTCTGCACTTAGCCTGCAATCAGTGGTTAACTCTTAATCATAGTAGTAGCTCATTAGTTGCAATAAGAGAGAACGATCCTCGTGATTAAAAATCAGAGTAATAACATTCAACGAAGACGATAAATAATAACGCACATTTTCTATTAAAATATTTGTTTAATAAAGTTTAAGTCTAACATAAATGCAGATAAATGAATATAAATTAATTTTTTTCACAGAGGAAGAAACACGTAATCACAAATTACAATGCATGATTTTCTAAAACGTTATTACTAGTAAAAGAAAATAATAAAATATATTTGACTTAAATGAATCTTTTAATTGCATATACGTATTAAATAATATTCATGATTTTTTTAAAACAAAGCTTGTTAATTAATCTTTTGATAGTGGAGAAAACATTCTATTTTTTAATGCAGCACTTTTCTTTAGAAAAAACATATGCTAGCTGCATTTTTCAATTAATTGAATCTTTCTCTGGTCTCTTCAGCTTCGATTTACACAAGGTTGACTGATTGTTATTTACTTGGTCAAATATATGTATAACCCCAGAAACGTCAGAAAAATTTCAGATGAGAGATTGAATTTATAGATAATTATAACAGAGAGCTTTCGATGGTAATGTGTTTATCAAATATCTTAAAAGTATGTGTAATATACTTTGGTATAAAAAAAATATATTTGCTCATAATTATTCAATAATGTTTATAAGCCGTGATAAAAATGCGTTGATACAGTTTCTCTCTAACTGATGACACGTTATTATACATGTATAACCGTCGTACTTCATGATTTAAACCTGCAGCCATTGTAATGTCTAATTAAATATTTAATAAGTTCAAAACTCTAATTGAATATGCATATGAAAAGGGCTACACACTTCATTTTCGATCACAGAATATGCAAGATTGCTCTCTCTCTCTCTCTCTCTCTAATTCATTTTAATTCAGTTAATGCTAATTTATGTTCAAACAACGAAGTCCTACCTTACCAAATCACTCAACCTGATTTAAGAGATTCTCAATTATAGCAGATTCGATTTCTATTATTCTAATTTGGAATCATTTCCAACTAATTAGAATCTGAACGATTAATTACAATAATTCACTCTAATTTACAAATATCTGTCAGTTTGTCGTCATCATCCGCCTCCCTTCTGTTTCTTTTCAATTATATTTCTCTCATATATCAAAATCCTTTATTCAATTTATTATACTTTTTATCTTCAGTTAATTTATCTATTCACCTTTTATTTTGGTTGCCAAGGAGTTGCTATTTAATGCAATTGAAATTAGCAAAAATCCCCGAGGTTAGTGAAGAGAAAATCGCGAATAGCCAACGTCCCAAACATAAAAATGCATACAATTCCCGTGTAATATACCCATTGTGGGATTCCTAATTAGATTTGAATACCTCGTTTCTCTTTAAACATAAATAAATGAATTAAATATATTTTCTGCATTACCTTGAAAGAAAGTTATCTATTTCAATGACATTACTTTTGTTAAAAGTATCTCATCAAATTGCGTTGTCTTTGACTTTTTTTTATTTTTATTTATGATAGCTTACATAAGAAATTGAAGAAATTCCTCTTTTTATCATCTTGCTATTGTCATAATTTTTTTTTCAATACATTTCACAAATACGTTGAAGAAAAAAAAATGAGAAACTCATTCTGGTTTAAAAAAATACGAAAAGAAAATGAAAGGCTAACAGCGTTCACACACGGGGATAAGAAAGTAACTCTCAACAGCCGGTGGCGTTTTCCAGTAATTGGTACTTAGTAACCTTGCTGCAAAAAATCGTTTATTATTCTTTCACTATTCAGTAGTCACTGACCATAAATAGAACTTCAGCAGTATTCTTTTTTGAATAAGTATTAAAAATTAAACATGTATGATAAGCAATTTTACCAGTTCTTTTTTTTTTCATTATCGAAGATTTCGTTTACTGTTATTAGATTAATTCCTTTAAATAGTTAGTTCAAATTAATTTTCTTTCCTGGCTACTATTCAGAATCAAAAAAAAATGGTATTCAAAAGAACCAATCTCTTTTGAAAATAAAAACCCTGAAATCTTACAAAGATACAGAAAATCCTTTAGAAACATCTGTGCTCAAACTCAAAGAAAGAGTAGCTTTGCAAGAAAAATGTCGAAGTTTTAAAAGATAGATTTGAAAGAATCATCCAGGAGGGATAGAAAAATTAATGAAATCTAAACTATATTTTAGTGTTCACTTTAAAATACAGTAATTAGACATAACCCTTAAAGGCAAAAGTTAAAAGTCTCCGAGAGAAAATAATATTCATGCGGAGTTTCTTGAACATCTTGGTGAGGTGGCAAAAAAAGACCATCTTAAGAGCTTTTAATCATATATGGGATACTGAATTGTCCCCTCAATAAGGAGGAAAGCCAATGTTATCCTAATACTGAAGAAAAATAAAGATCCTAGACTACCCTGTAACTATAGACCTATCTCTCTTACTAGTATCATGGGAAAGACAATGGAGAGACTTTTGTTAAACTAGTTAAACTGGTACTTATACTGAGAATTATAATCTACTTGTCATGGAACAAAATGGTTTCTGTAAAAATCGATCAACAAATGATCAAGTTACTCGTTTTAGTCAGATTATTAAAGATGCATTTGATAAAAGAAACATATTGATTGCTATATTTGTTGATTTCAAGTGTGCATATGATTCCATTTGGAAGGAGAAATTCTTACAGAAATTACATAATTTTGGCATGACATCAAATAGGTTTAATAGGTTTCGTCCTTTTCTTAGCCAAAGGACATGTAAAGAGAAATACAAAAATGAATTTTCAAAATATTTTAATTTACAACCCGGCCTCCCACAGGGAGCCGTAAGCACAGTTGTTTGCTATTTAATACCTATATCAATGATCTAATAGATTCCCTAAATGCAATAGGTGGCATTAAATGTCTTCTTATTGATGACTTAGTGATCTGGATCCATGCGCCTAAAAAAATGCAGATCCTTTTTTAGGAGATGCTTAAAAAGGCACTTAATATCTTTTAAGAGTGGTGTAGTGCAAGTAATATGACTGTTAACTCAGATAAAACAGCTATGCAGTCTTTTTCCTTAACACTTAAACCTTTCTGTCCCGATTTGAAATATTGAAATAATGCCATTTCAAACACAGATACTTTTATTTATTTAGGTATAACGTTTTATAGGAGATTGCTTTGGAAACAACTCATCGAATCAATTTAGAAATGTTTTTCAAAGTTATTGAATATTTTGAAGCGATTGGTTGGAGCCAAGTAGGGTAGCTCCTGATCCACAATTAATACTACTTATGAAACTTTTATGCTACCAATTCTGACATACTGTTGCGAGCCACTTATAACAGTCTCTAATTCCCTGATTAAAAAACTTTAAACCTGACAGAACCATGCATTAAGGCTTATTACTACAGCAATGAAATCCATGCCTATTTAGACAATGATGTTTTTAACAAAAAACGAGTTCATTCAAATATTATAAGAGAAAGAGCTTCAATACTCTATGAAAAATTAATTAGATTTGAAGATACTTATTGAAGGGATTATCAACTTGATAATAGGAACCTCAAACCAAAGTATGGTTTTGTTCAAACTGTCTTAGCTCATAGAGAAATCTTTGATTGACAGAATGAAATACAACTACTAGAAAAACCAAGAAATCCCATTGATCTGCTTAGCGTTGAGACAAGCTTGAATTTCACTCAGCCAGTTTCAAAAAGGGATGTGGCTCCGGATATTCTGAAGTACAATTCCTTACAGGATTACTGAGACTAAATATCCTGAAATTGAGTGACTGCGGGTTTATACAGATGGTTTCGTAGTTTTCAAAACATCAGAACATTGGTGTTTACTCAAAACTATTTTCCTTCTATGTACCTTTTGGAATGTGCCGTCCTGCATTTAATTAAAAGAATTGGAGACAATTCGCATTGCTCTTAAACAGCTAACTTGCCATTTGTGTAACATTAAAAATGTAGTACTACGGTCAGATTCACAAGCTGCTATTCAATCCATAAGTTCTATTCAAGCTCCACTATCAAAAAAAAATTTCCCAGTATCAAAAGCTACTAATTTTGTTGAAGTATCATCAAAAGTGTGTTGTCTTACAGTGGATCCCTAGCCATTGCAATTTATATGCCAATGAGCAAGCAGACCTCCTTGCCAAAAAGAGTGCTATACTGATCCATTGTCCAAAACGAGAAACCTCTTTTCTCAACGCTAAATTATTTATCAAACAAATCATGCGGTTAACGTACCAGGATGAACTCTTATCTAAAACAAAAGACCAAATATGGAAGAAAAAATTGTCTTTTAGATATACCTGACAAACCTAGAAGGGAGGAAGTTGCTGCTTTTCGTCTATTTACCGGGTATGATTATCATGCTGCCTATTTGTATCGTATTGGCATTCTTAACGAGGCTGCCTACAACCTATGCGACAAAAGAAATGAGTCTATGGATAAATACCAAATGCATACCTATGGAGATACGAAATCATCGATATATTGGGAGACGAGGGGACTTTTGGGGCTATAACCGCCTGTTATCTAAAGAACTCAAATTATTTGAAACAAAAAAAAATAGTTTCCTTATAATTTAAATTCATTTTTACCTCTTTTTTCTCCAGAATTTTTATCTTTCTATAACTTGAATGAAAATAAAACAAAAAACAATTTCAATATAAACTTGTCACTGATAAATTAAAAATTTCTTTTATAGGGTTCTTCAATAAATCTCCTACATTTAAAGCCCATAATTATTGCACGCAATAATTTAAGAAGCACTTAAATATTAAATTGCTTATTTATTTTATTTTATTTTAAATCACATAGATGGAGTTTTCTTAAAATTCTGAATATAGATCAAGGGAATTTGTTTTTCAGTGCATGAATATTTGTAGTAAATACCTCAAAAGAAAAAAAAAAGATCTTTAAAAAATGAATTGGAATTACTAAATAATTTTACAGTTCTCACAGAAGCTGAATAAAATTGATATCCATATTAATAGTTGAAGTTGTCAAGGAATAGTTGTCAAAAATTGTTATCATTTTGTAGAAAACAACAGATAATTTTCTAAATAACATTTTTTTTCTAATTTCCTTAAAGAAATATATTATTTCTAGAAATGTTTGAAACATCGGATAGGGTCTGTCTGCATGCTAAATAACTCCGCGGAAAGGATTACAATATCCAAACATGTAGGATTTTACATTTAGTCATAATTTGCAGTTAACGATTTATTTTAGTTAGCAATTTTTTTTTCAGAAAATTTGTTGCTTAGTGTTTTAATTGTTTGTTTTACATTTACTAAGTTAAAAAACATTTTTGAATTAATATTGTTAACTAAAATATAAACAAAAAATTATTAATACTTTTTCCATCCTTAGGAATCGTGGGAAGTAGACCAATAATTAAACGCGATGAACTAATAAATAACCCGTTATTGATGGCCTTTTTCCCAATCTAAGTGCTGCCTATAATATTTATTGAACAACTGGTGTTAAAAACTTGACAATTTCGTTTGAGGGTTCTATAACATAATAAATAAAACTGTCTAAAAATAATTCGGGTCCCTCTCAATATACTTTTTTATATCTGTATAAAATATTTCATATATCTTAAAATATAATACAACATTTTGTCAGTATTTTAATAGGAAAAAATATGTTGAAATGTTGAAGAGACTCATTTAGTACTAGGACATAAATTACATAAAGCTCTATGGCTCCGAAATATTTAATCAGAATTTTTTTTTTATTTAGGGGTGAAATTTTATTTTCATTCAGGTAATTTAAGGGGTGAAAAAAAAAATGTGAACTCATACTAATTTTAGGCTAAAAAATCAAAATCAAATATGTAAAAAAAGAAACGGCAACCGTAAACGAAAAAAATGCTTAAAAAGTAATTAACTTCATGGTTTTTCTAAAATTAACTATTTTCCTCTCTTTCATGATCCATTTCTTACAACATCTATAACATATCAACATCTCTCTTCTGTATATATCTTTTTTTAAGATATAGCTAATCTCTCTCTCTCTCTCTCTCTCTCTCTCTCTATATATATATATATATATATATATATATATATTTTTATTATTAGTGGGATTTATTTTTGATGATCCTATAATACCAAATAAACAAATATTTAATAAAAAGTTTTGATTTTTTTTTTTTTTTTTTTTTTTTTTTTTTTTTTTGCAGTGGTATGTTATGAAAACCTGATTCTTTTAAGAAATAGGTGGATTCTACTGTTTTTAAATTCCTCCTGATCCTGATCTTAAATTCCACCTGATCATAAAAATATAAAATATATCACCCAAATCACGTTATATAGCATTTTTGAGGCACTAAATAAATAAAAACTTAACATTATGAGATTAAATTTCATTATTACTTCTTAAATCCAGCTTCGTTAAATTAAATATTGTAATATAATATATTAATATAGTATAAAATGTTTTCCCCTTAATACATACACAACACTTCATCAGAACATTCCAAAAAAGGAACAAACTTAACTTATAAAAAATATATTTAATTTTATAAAGTTAAATGCTGTAAGAAATAGATCATGAGAAGGAGAAAATTATTCATGGATCTATGGGAATTTTGCCATAAAATGCATAGGTGGAGAATCAGTGGTGAACCGCTGTAATGGACAGAACAATGAGCGAGTTTTCTCTCGCATCGTCATATCTACCGTGGATTTCAGGAGACATAGCGACTAACAGTAATCAGAGAAAAGCCATTACCTAAAAATATCTTGAAGCCTGCCTGTGGTTTCAGTTCTCATATGACGTACAGGGTGTTTTGAAACTAATGGTCAAAAATTTAAGGGGTGACAGAAAACATTAAAATTCGTAATTTTCTCCAAAAAATGCATGGTCTTTGTTAGATATTGGGTTCTTTTCGAGGATTGGTGATGAGTATTGGTCTTCCAATGTTAAAATAATGATTGAAACATTCAGTCCGGATTTCATTAATTTTAGTACACTAAGGGACACATCACAAACAAGTATATTCACAAAGATTCAATTGGATTTTAAAAATACATCGTCCGTCGTTCTTCCTTTCCAGACCACGTTTTATTCGTACCGGGTTTCTTCTCTCTCCCCTGGTCCCCCGTATAGCGTAGTCCAATCTCTCCTCGAGTTGCCAGGTCCTCCTCTCTATATACCTGACCCGCTGCCAGATCCTCATATCTGCTTGATCTGTTTCCAGGTGAGGGTGCTAGATTCTTACACTCCCCACCTAAGAGTAAAATTTTACCACTCCACACACAAAGAAAATCATTAAAACAGAAAATTCAAAAACATGAAAAATAATGATGAAAATTCAATAGTCTTTCTGATTGTTCGAATTAAATTTCTTCAAAAGAAACACATCTAATGAAATAAATAGTTCACACAATTGCAATAAGTGACTATTTTCCCAAAAAGATCTAAACTATAATGGGATCGCATGCAAATATTAAGAAAATATACATTATACAAAAAAGAATACACAATACAGACCTTATCTTAATCTAGACAGTGCGTCGGCACTTCTATGCTGCACACCTGGTCTGTGGGTGATGGAATGATTCCATCTCTGTAACGCCAGTGCCCATCGGGTTAGCTTAGGACTTTTCGGGGTTGTTTGATTTAGGTACTTAAGGGGATTATGATCAGAAATGATCTCCACCTTGGCACCGTAAATCCATTTGTCAAACTTATTTAACCCGTATAACACTGCCCAGGCCTCCTTCTCAATGCTTGCCCAGTTCTTTTGGGTTGCATTGAATTTCTGGCTGGCAAAAGCTATTGGCCTATAAATTCCCTCGACATATTGCTGTGTCAAACAACATCCTACACCATAATCCGATGCATCACAATGCACTTGGAAAGGTAAATTGGCATCGAAGGTAGCAAGACTAGTTACCTCACAAAGTAATTCCTTCAGCTTATCAAAATAATTCTGCTCAGCCTCCCCCCCATGAGACGTCGTTGGGCTTATTTTTCTTGGCAGCCTCAGTAAGCGGAGTAGATATCTCAACATAATTGGTATGTATTAGCGATAAACGCACATTAGTCCTAACACTGACCTAACCTCTTTCTTAGTGGTAGGTCTATTTAACTGTTGTTTAGCTAAAATTTTATCTTCATCAGGACCATGTTTAACTTCCCCTATTACGTGACCCAAATACTTTATTCTCTTGGCTGCAAAATTGGTCCCGTTATCTGAAGCGATAACATTTGGTATGCCTGTCCTTGAAAATATACTTAACAAAGCTTCGCAGGTTCCCTTTGCACTAAGACTGGTCAATGGTATCGCCTCGCCCCACCTAGATGCTGATCTACCAAACACAATATATACTTATGCCCCTTTGAGCTTGGTGGATCAATTGAACCTATCAAATCCATATTCACTACCTGAAATCTCAATTCAGGCCTTGTCACAGGTGTAATCGGCGATCTGTCGTTACTCCTATCCAATCGAGTGAGTTGACACTCTTTACAGGATTCACAAAACTTTTTAACATCGCCCCTCAGAACCTCCCAAAAGAAGGAATACTTGATTCGTTCAAGCGTCTTCTTGGGACCCATATGACTACTGAACACAGAGGTATGAGCTAACCTCAACACATCAGTCCGTCTGAGTTCCGGAACTACTAGTTGTCCAATACTCTCTCCGAGTATTTTATCTCTATGAAATAGATACCCGTCTACTTCATATTAGTTTCCTTTGCCCTGTTTGGCGTGCTCCCAAGTCAATGCTAATTTAGCACAACCCTCCTGCTCGGAGAGAAAACGGTCAGCCACCATGCTTCCCTTATCCATCTCAACGGTCATTTCCTCGTCCTTAGTAATCATTGTTCCCACTTCATTCCGACATGAAGTAATATTACTTTGAGAATCCTCAAAGTTCTCTGGTGCTTTCTCTAGCAGAATTCCAGATGAAACCTCGGTATCATCTAAAGCTCTTGAGTCATTCCCCAGGTCCTGAGAGCTTTGAGCCAGTGAATTCTCTTCACTCGCCTAAAATGTTTATCTGATCCGCAGGTGAAACAAGTTAATCTTTTAAATTCAGGGACTTTTGTTTTTTCAAAATTTTTCTTAGAAAGCAAATTATCGGACTTTTTCTCTCCAAACGGCTGCTTACCCCAATTACTATGAAAACTTCTCTTTTCACTATCGTTCCATTTAGCTCTCGTAGGCCCATCATAGGTTTTGCCTTTGGAAGCATATAATATTTCACATTGTTTGCCCAAGTCCCTGGGTTTGTACCATTCTTCCCCCTGGAGCACACCTATATGGGTCGCTGTCTCAGAATCCAACATTTCAAACATTTTATCTGCTATAATCAGTTGAGTGACTGACTCAAAAACATTTGCTCCTCTTAACTTACAATAGTATAACCACATTGATGTTAAGCGGGACGCGAACTGAAAGAAAGTTTCATCAGGGTACCGTTTGGCTTCCCTAAAATTTTCTAGGTATATTTTCGGTGAAGGTTCATACTCCTTGAGCACAACCTGTTTTAACGGTTCGTAGTCTTTTAATTCTTCTTCACCTAGGTTAACTAATAAATTCGACACTTTGTCCCCTAACATGCATAACAAAACCTTCAGCTTGAATTCGTCGCTGAATTTTCACTAGCGAAAGCTTTTTCAAGACTAGAAAAGAAATAATCCCACCCATCTGATTTACTGGTTACTTTTACTGCTAAGAGCCTAACCATTTTAACTATTTCGTCTAAAGATTTTACGCGTGAAGTTTGACCATTATTTTGAGCTACACTCTGATTATTGTTCCTAGATAATTCTATTTCCAAGCGTAATTTTTCAATCGTTAATTGCTCTGGTTGTTCTAGCTTTTGCTGTTGTTCTTTCTCTAACCTTTCGGCCGTAATAACTTCCAATAACTCCTTCGCTTCTTCCTCTTTATAATATTTACTAGAGACTATTAAATCACTCAAAACAATTTTAGACATAGACGGATCAGGTTACTCATCTAAGTCTCGCGCTAATTGTATTAAATCAATTTTCCTACTTTTGATCAGAAATGCCATTATTAGAAGCTAAACCTAATGCCAAATTACCTTGCAACAAATTTAAATACAAGTAATACTTAAATGAACTAGTATATATTTAACAAATAAAAATCATACACTCAATTTCTTATGAGAATACTCAAACTTTACAAACCAATTGAAAGATATATGCAATAAAACTTATATGAAACATTTATTATCTGGCAAACCGCAGAGCATTTTTTTTAAAAAAAAAATAACCAACCGCAACATTTACATAAATCACAAAAGAATTATTGCTCAAATAATAAATCTTTTCTCAGTTTCTTTTTTTCAATTAAAAAAAAAACTCTTATACAGGGAAAAACCCATACAAAAAATATCCTTAACTGTGAGCATAGGAAATAACTTCAGAATACATGAAATCATGAATAATTAGACAAAATAAAGCACTTTTCTCTAAAATGAAAAACTCATATATTAAAAAAAAAAAAAAAACATGCTGAATTCTTTTATTTACACTAACAGGAAGTCTACTCGAATATATTTTTTTAACAGATATTTTTCACCGACTCAAACATAAATGTTTGTGCAATTATTTCAAGCAATTCAAGGTAAAGGAATCCAGCTAATTCTCTTTTAACTTCTGCCAACTAAACTGTTGTACAAAGTACTTCCTACACACCAATTTTTAATTTTTGAAACACCTTCAAGATGGTAGATAATGATAAATTTAACACTAGAACTCACATAATATATTTCATAGAATTTAAAATGATACCCTTTTATTTCCAGACGCAACAAATACACCTATAATCTTATTATTTCATGTACACCATAATTGGAATACTACAATAATCCTATAAAAATTTCTTTTCCAGATAACTGTTTTCATATTTTAACACAAATTAAACATGAATGCATCCCATTATTCATTTAAATATTTCAACTTAGGGGAACAATAGCCACTTACCTAGACAAGAACTCTATTTCTGTACTTGAAAACCATTGGAATTTCTTTCGGAATTTCTTTGCTCCAGTATTTGAAGAAACACGTGACTTTTATTCTTTAGCACTTATTCCGTACGTAGACGATTTCCTTTCCACTCGGAACCGCTGTTGGACCATTACCGGGAAACACGTGATCATCAACTTGGAAAAAACACTGCCACGATTCTTAATCCTTGTCTGGAGATTTCAGTCCTTGAAATCGAATATTCACTGTAAACGTACGTATTCGTACACTGGTCACTTAGAGAGGATTTCTTTCATTAAACATTTCATCAAATCCTTATCTTCTTTCGTACCCCACTTCTGACACCACTGTTAGATATTGGGTTCTTCTCGAGGATTGGTGACCAGTGTGGTGTTCCAATGTTAAAATAATGATTGAAACATTCAGTCCCGATTTCTTTATTTTTAGTACACTAAGGGACACATCACAAACAAGTAAATTCACAAAGATTCAATTGGATTTTAAAAATACATCGTCCATCGTTCTTTCTTTCCAGACCACGTTTTTTTGTTACGGGGTTTCTTCTCTCTCCCCTGGTTCCCGTCTAGCGTAGTCCAATTTTTCCTCGAGTTGCCAGGTCTTCCTCTCTATAATACCTGACCCGCTACCAGATCCTCATATCTGCTTGATATGTTGCCAGATGAGGGTGCTAAATTCTTACAGCCTTTTCCCGATTAATGTACATCGCCACGCTGCTTGAAATCGACTGTAGAAATGACGATGTGTAAAAGAACTCGCGCTTTATGCTTTCCAGTACAACACCTTCTAGCGGTTCATTGCTTGCTTTCCCCTTCGCATTGTGTGGGAAAATTACTTGCTCAGTTGTTTTCTATCACCCCTTAAATTTTGCCCATGAGTTTCAAAATTCCTATATATATATATATATATATATATACACACACATATATATATATATACACACACACATATATATACACACACACACACACACACACACACACATATATATATATATATAAGAGTGCAAAAAAATTAAATAAACAAATATTTATTTTTGATTAACAATTTGCGATAATGTATAATTGTGAATAATGTATATTTACATATGAGAATTTTGAAAATTTTAGCATGATCAGAAAATATTGGGATGTGACGAAAATCAGATACTCTTAAAATTATGTCATGTTCACTGTTACAAAGACACATTCATTAAATTATAGTTGAAAAAAAATCATCAATTTATTCTTATTTATGGTTACAAATTCTATATTTAGAGTTTAATAATCAATTCAATAACTTACTGGCAATTTAGTTCATTTCAGGAGAAAATTTTCCTTGTTTGCATTTTAATGAATTTTTTTAGAAATAAATTTAAAGTGACTTAATAACTATATTTTCTAAAAATGTGTAGCATTGGTCTTTTTACGATTCTCGATTCACTAATATAGAACCTTTATAATAATTTGAATTGCATAAAATTATAATTCCTTTCCAACCAAAATAAAACTTGATTAGGTAAATTAGATGAAGATTAGAAGTGTTGTCAATTGAATTAGAGACAGTGATAGGTAAATGAAACAGAATTTAAAGGAAAAAAGGAAGATTGAAAATAACATCAGGTTGATAAACATTTGTAATTTGTATTAAAGCATCGTGGTTTAATCTTTTGGATTGAAGCGAATACCAGTTAAAGTTCTAAAATAAGAATCTGCTGCTTGCGAAAAAGGTTGAATTAGAACGAGTTAATTAGTAGGCTAATACTTTATAAGTTAATCATAATTTAGATTTGTTGAATTAAGTGAGATTCGCGAGTGAGAGCTACCTAATATAAAGAGTAACGCTTTATTCATTCGATCACTGTCTACCAATCGAACGCCAGAATAAATTACTCAATTGTTCCAAAACTGGTATCGTTTCGTTTGCATCATCCTCAAATGTTTGTGAAAAATAATCAATTACTTCCCACACGACGTGTTTTTTGAGTAATTTCTTAACCTGGGAGGGCGCGCACTGTAATACACGAAAGAGCGTGTTGGGTCAAATAATTGGTTTTTATGCAAAATTAGAGATTTATGATTGAAACTTTCACTTATTTTTGTGTTAAAACTGAAAAAAAATAATAATAAATCGTATATTTATAAAAATAAAGGGCGTCTATCTCTAAAAAGTTCTAACTTTTCATCAGTTGTGAGGTATTCATCAAGACTATATCGCTTCTTACAGATATTTAAGCAAAGTTTCTAGCCGTTTATTTTCGTCTTGTAAACTGATGTATTTTTAAATTCTCACACAAGCATTATTCAAAAGAAAATCTAAACGCGAGAGGGCGCGTTGGGCCTAACAGGCCCTAAAAATCAGTTTTTAATCTAATAATAGCTTTGAGGAATTTCACCTACCACGGAATTGAAAGAGGGTGACCTAAGAAGTAGCTACTAAAGACTGAACCATTTTCGCATAAGGGGGAAGGTTTCACATTCAATTATATATGCGCGCTGGCCTGTTTGATCCAACGCGCATTCTCGCGGGTTAATTAATTTCTATCTGGTTTGCAATATCTTCATTGGTAAAAGAACATAAATGGTTCAGAATTTCAGTACTTCTATTTTCAGGAATAGTAATTACATCTTATGTAATAAAAAAATAATTAATGAATCTTTAAAAATTCATAAGAAATTATTTAAATTTCATAGTATTTGCCTTCAAGCTAAATATCTCATTAATTTACCAAGATTCAAGTTAAAACATAAAAATTATGAAATAGAATAAATTATATATATATATATATATATATATATATATAATTTTATGCAATTTTTAAATGTTTATTTTTATTTTGCTCTTTTATTATTTTCTTATATAATTTTTCAAAATATTTGTCTTATTTATTATATTTTCTTATTTTTTCCTAATAATTTTTATTAAAACACTTTAAATATTGATAATTATGTTATTTATTTCAAGTATTTTCATTTGTCGATAATTTTTTTTAATTCTTGAATATAGACAGCGTAACTAGATTCATTCTGTTCTATTACAATAGGGAATTTTTCTTTTCATTTGTCAATACATCTCTATGCACGTGCAAGGACATTCTAGTACATTTTTAATTTTTTCCTAACCGTTTTATAACATTTCCCTCTCTTTTTGATTTTCATAATAAATAGGCCTAATCGTTATATGTTTTCCTTTTATAAATGATTTTTAGCTTTGTGGTAACTATTGTTCATTTTCCTGATATTATTCTTTTTTAACTATTGTTATTGATTCCAGAATTGCACCATTCTATTATAAAATAATTGCTAATTGGTCAGTAGTATCCATAAAACTGATATTATTATGCGTCCCATTCTGAAGCCAGTAAAAACATTTAATTTCTTTATTTCCAGCTTTTCCATTTGGTTTCTTGTTTACTGCAATTTTTTTACTATGTAATATATTTTATATGTTCATTTTTGAAGCGCTACTCAAAATTTTATTTTTTACCATTAGTTAAAATTTTACATTTAATTTGAAATATTATAATTATACATTACTATAATTATCTCTGTTTATATTGTTTTGAATTTGATTTTAGACTAATATTTCTAGCAGCTTTCAATTTCTCTTAATTTTATTAAATAATTTTTACTAATAGAATTTAATCACTTTGGTTTACTATATTTGATTATTTAACTTTCAAATATATTTATGTAGACACATACACATACACACACACACAAACAAACATATATATATATATAAATATATATTATAACTACTGAAGACCAAATTTAAACTTATTCATTAATTCTAATAAAGTACCAATACTACAGATTAAATGAAAGCATCACTAATATATCAAAAACTTTTATATTGACAAAAGCCATAAATTTAGAGAAATTCAAATTATATTACTAGTTTTAACTTGGAACAATTATAAATCATTAATTAAGAATTTCAACCAAGTTTTAAGAAAATACTACATGAAAAACAAAGCAAATCTCAAGAGAAAAGAATTGCGGCATAACACAACAAGAGATAATGTAATTTAAATATTTTCGGCTGAGTAAAGTGTGTTTAAAGTAGTTTAATGTAGATCGATCTATCATAATATCAGTAATTACAAATCATTAATGTATTCATAGACTACGGTTACAGCTTTCAAATGTATATCTCGTCCGATCGTAATGACAATCGGAATCGTCATGATCATTTCACTTAATAAATTAACGAATGTTTGTTCATAGCCACAAAAATATTACTTGATTTGACTGTACGAAACTAAAGATATTTACTAAAAATATTTATCCTACCAAATTAAAATTACATAAAAACCTATGCCAAGTAATTAACTTAAAGTTAATAATTTTTCAAAGATCGAAGCTTCCATAGTTATTAAAGAAGATATTTTTAAAATTCATAAAAACATTGATTCTAAAATATGTGTCTGAATTTGGTTCTAAATTTAAAATTAAATAGAAAATTTGACAAAACTAGAAATTTATACTGAAAATGATTACAGATGAATATTATAACTAATATATAGCAGAAACTAATAGAAAATGTAGATATAATACATTATACCTATACATATATATATATATATATTTGTGTGTGTGTGAGTGTATGTGTGTAAAGAGAGACAGATTCCATTGCACTCATAAAACTAAATCTTATTTATTTTATACTAAACTAGAATATATTTGCTGAACTCATAATGGGGAACATTTCGCTTCCTGGAGATTATTGTGAGAATACTTTTACTCCTGTTGTAGTAAACTGTATTTTTTAAGTCTTTATTTATTTTCTGGTAGTACCAAACAACTGAATATCTAGGAGTAGAACATAATTATTAAATAGAAACGAAAAGAGTCCGACTTATTCGAAAAGATGAAATATGATGGTGCATATATCTTTGAATGTATATCCCCTCCTTCAATGTTAACAATAGTTCCATTTTAGAGTTCCACGATACATGAGCCTATAGAGTTAAAAACTACCAATTATAAAAAAAATAGATAATTAGATATTACATCAAAGTTTTACGAATGAAGCACATTAAACAAAAAATATGGCTTAGAAAAAGTATATATTATACTACAGAAAGATAACACAAAATAAAATATATAATTTTACCACTGATATTTATTTATTTTAGTCAAATAAATAAAGTAAATTAATATTTTTTTAAAAAAAAGTTCTTCACAAAATCACACTTAGTAATTTATAATTATGTATGTCTAAGTGAATAAAGTTAAACCTCATCATAAAAGGTGATGCTTCTTCATTCAAATAAATTTTTCAAAAATCTACATTTGAAATAATACCAGCAACTATCATTATACATACTCAGACCCAAATCTTCATAACAAGGAACCAATAGAACTAGGGGAAATAAGTTTGCATTTAATCTGTTTAAATATTGTGGGGTTCTAAAGCAATATCAAGCAATATTTCCATTATTTTGCCTCAAGATGATAGATTAAAAATGAATCAATATTTTTTGCCGACAAGCCTATATAGTTATTATCCTAAGTCTAAGCGTGTTGTTTGATATTCATTTGTTATCTTGAGAAACAAATTTCAAAAAATCTGATACGTGAGAATAATTAATTTCTAAATTTGATTTCTTACCATTCTTAAATTTTAAGCCAAATCAATTGCGTTATATTTTTTTAATTGTTTGTTAGTAAGGATTCAAAGATTCAGTGGGCAGTTATGCATCACTTATAATATGGACGATGATATTCGTGTCGAGTACTATGTATTCAATTTTGATACCACCATAGGCTACACTTACTAAAAATTAAGCCTGAATTCGAAGTCTTCTCTTTGCTTGATGTACGTTAATAGAGTGGATCCAAATTGGATGTCATACTTATCACTTAAAAGTGGCTCAAAATTATAAGATCTATCGCATGAATAGCCCGAGAAGTTTCACAACTACATTAACTCAAAGCAACTATCTAATCAAAGTTGCGTAACGAAGTTTAAAGTAGTAAATTTAGATATTAATTTTGCAAAAGGAATTTTTTGCATTAATTTTCAAAATCCATGATGAATATTTATTACCTTGTTTAATCTGTTTTATTTAATTTATAACATAATTCCTTTCTTTTGGACATTAAAAATATTAAAAAGAAATTACTGATAATAAACAAATATTCATAACATTTTTGAAAATATATGTATTCTATTTTTCAGCTAATTTAGAACGCAAGAGTGGTTTGAAAAAAAATAAAATTTACCTAGAGAATATTAAATTAATTTTCCTAGATTTATTATTATTATAAATCTTCATTTCACACTACAAATTCCATATATACATTAATGAGATAAATATCGAAACAAAAGCTCCAGAAAAGTGTACAAAATAGATTATAACTTTAGTTATAGGTATTTTCTCTAGGAATTAAAAAGAATTAAAAGTCCGACGGAGCATTTCAAAAGGATAAAAATTATAATGTTTAATTACAGATCATGCCATGTTTTTGATAACAATCATGGAATGTTATTTATGAAATTAAAAGTTTTCTTAAAAATTTTTTATTGTAAGGATACTAAGTCATAAAAGTCACATGCGTATTTGAATTATAATTTTAAATGTGACAGTTTATGCATTTAAATTTATTTTATTTAATTTCATTCCCTACAAGACAATATTTAATCGGAATAGTAAAATTAATTAGGAAGTACTCGTATATGAGTATTGGAGCAAAAATTGGAAAAAAAAGTAAAATGAAAAATGTCTGAATAAAATTCTAAATGTCTGAATAAATATGTTTCTTAAGAAAAATGAGTCGGAGATTAAAGATTTTAAATTTTCTATTTTGGTCGTTTGAAGGCTCTTTTTATAGAAGAGATGTTACACTAAATAAGAAAAATTAAGATAGAAGTTTAATTTGAAAGATAAGAAAAATTAATAATCTGAGATAATTATATTTTATGAATAAGAAATAAATATAGCTATTCATCATATTTAAGTATTTCTATTAACGTTGCGTGAGATGAAACCATCTATATCATATATATGGGAAAGTAACATGTAAGAAAAATGACTGAAATGTCAAGGAATCTCAAACATACATTTAATCAAATTAGTTTCTTGAAGAACGAGATATTTCTGAAAATTCTCTTTAGAATCAAAATAATAATTGCTTTTCCAAAATATCTGCATTAGGTTACGTTAAATGATTTATTAAATGCAAGAAAATTTTTGAAAATACTCAACATAATGTTAGAGGAAATAAAACATATATTCATCTATCATGCAAATGCTTTTTAGTTACACGAAAGAATTATGTCAATATCTATGTTGACAAATAACAATTAGAAATTTCCTAAGCTGTTCTGATAGCAACGAATGCACTATACGTAAGTAGAAATGTGTGTTAACAGAAAAGAAAATCAGTTTCTTAAAATTATATTGTAATGAAATATTTTTAGAGTGAAATTAAATTTTGCCAGTAGAGTTTTTCACAAATATATTAAAATTTGAGAATTTGGAAGCCAATTCATGTATAATATAGATATTGTATGCAATGTTTGTATATTCCAGCAGGTAACAATTTAATACATCGAAGATCCTAAAAAGTACTGAATATTCAAAAAAGGGGAAATAATAGATTCGCTTTAAATGGCAATATTCTTTTGAAGTATCTCATCAAATTGAGTTAGTAATATTATTTTCCTCTTTTGTAAATACTTATATGAGAAGGAAAGAAAATGAAGCAATTCCGCTCCATCATCTAAACTATAGCCATGAAACTCATTTTTTTCATTGCGAAAATCCTTCACAAATGCGCTTAAGAACAAAAAGCGGGGAACTCATCTCGGTTAAAAAAATATGAAAGGGAACTGAAAGCTTACCAGTATTCAGGGAAAAGAGAATAATCCTCAATTGCCGGAGGCGTTTTCCAGTAATTGGTACTCAGAAACTTTGGCGTAAAAGACTACGCTATTCCTTCACTACTCAACATTTGTTGACCTTATATAAGGCTGATGCAGTTCACGTTTTCTGTGAGTATTAAATATTAAACATGTGATAAACAATTTTAATAGTACTTATTTTTATTCTCTTGTCGAAGATTTCGATTATGATTACTAAGTTCATTGCCTGTAAAATGTATTCTGATATTATTTTCCTTTTCCTTGTTTATACAATTTGAAATTTTACTCATTGAAAACTTTTTATGTTTCCATTATTTAAGTGGCATGGAAGAACACCGCTCTTCAAAAAAAGAGATTTATAATTAAGGGATGGAAAAATTATCCCTATTTTCTTTACAAAGAACAATAATTTATCCTTCACATGATATTTTACTATCATGTGACTATCATGTCGTCACAGTAGCCAAGTGGTGATAGTCGAGGATTTCAGTTTTCGGTGGGTCGAAGGTTCAAGCCCTAATGCCACTAAAGATTCGTTATGTTGCCGAGACTGATGCACATTAAATCTGTCGAGACCCAAGGTCCTCCCGTTGGTGTGGTATGGAAATTTGGCGAGAGAAGTGCCTGCTCAGGTGTGGTTCTTTTCACTTGTCCGAGGTTCAAAATTACGACATTCGGCATCAAAAGCTCTGGTGTTGCTTCTCAGTGTGACGTTAATACCCCCCTCCCTCGATATTAGTATATTGCTTATGTTATTATTCTTTTGCATTCTTTAATTACATTTGTGAGGTGCAACCGTCATAAATTCCTTCCTTATAAATTCCTCAATTATCATGGAGTTGAATAAAATTCATATTATTCCTAGTACTGTCAATAACACAAAAATAACTATATTATACAGTTTAATAGATTAATTACTAAACCAAAACTGTACCTAAATCTAAAAAAAAAGAGTTTATTATCATCTAAAAAAACTTTATCTTTTCTTGAAATCTGATATCATTATGGAGTTAAATAAAAATAATAAAAAGATCAAGTTTTCATTTAAATCTGATTGTTAGTTCCAGTATCGAGAAAAAAATATTAGATGATCTTATAACATATTGCGCTATCTAATAGATTATGATTTGTAAAATATTCAACATTATTATTATACAACATTAAAATTATCTTTTACATTAGCTCAAAAATAAACTTCATTATCTTGAACCAAATTTGCGTTTCATACTTATTTTTTTAAATTACTTATATTTTAAGAATTAACAAAAAAATATGGTTTCACTGACCGGCAAGACCGCAATATTAGTAATAATTACCGCTAATAATAATAATGACCAACGAAGTTATGTTACAGTAGCGTCACAGGACCATTATAAAAAAATTTAGTCTTCATTGCGAAAATCTCTTTCTCAGAAATCAAAATTCAATGCTATATTAGCCTCAGTAAACAGCAGTATTTAGCAAATTGTGATAGCACATGAAATCATTAAATCGCAAGCCTATTTATCGCCTGAAAGCTGACCTGAAAACTTTATTTTTTTTTTCAATTTATATGCTAATCTTGACAAATTAGTTTCGAAAACAATTCAAACAGAAGAAGAATCAAGAATAATTTGAAATCATTGATTTTCATTAGTATTTAAGGGATGAAATAACATTATTAGAACGAATTGCGCTTCTTTTTTGTAACCTTAATAAAGTTTTTCAAACTAAAACAAAAGGAAAATAATTGTATTCCTAAACCATAGTTCTATTAGTTATTTACTCGAACTTGTTGATTTCATGGAAGTATACTTAAGATTTGTGAGTAAAATTGTAATGGATCTATTCCATGAAATCATGTATAATATATATAAAATCAATAAAGCGTTCCTTATATTATTTAATTTCATTATATAAATCGAGATTTTTATCAACTTTATTTTAAAAATGGATAAAAGTAAGTATATGTTAAGTATTTCAATAATATGCTGCGGATGCAAATTACAATTTTAGATAAGAAACAAGTGGTTCGAATTTAATTCATATTTGATTATTGTTGTCTTTAATATGTGATATTGTTTTAATTTTTTTTGAAAAGTAACTTTTTCAATTTACTAATAAAAAAATGTTATATAAAAAAACATCTTTGGTTTGATTTTAATCTTTTTCTAATAATTAAGACATGTATAAGAATATTCAAAATATTGTGACTTATAAGTTTCTTTCATAATTCAAGAGGAATACAGAACATCCAATAAAAATTATTTAAATTAATTTATTCTAAAGAAAATATTTTAAATTTTACTCACCATTGCGAAAAATAAATAGCTTTAAGGTTTAGATAGATACACACACACACATTGTTATATATATATATATATGTGTGTGTGTGTGTGTGTGTGTGTGTGTGTGTGTGTGTGTGTGTGTGC
>BMAW01056365.1:71098-94499 GCA_019974015.1 Nephila pilipes
GTGTGTGTGTGTGTGTGTGTGTGTGTGTATACATAGTGGTGTGCAAAACGTAAGCAACAGGTGTTTTTTGGCATAACTCGACGAATAATAACTTGGCATAACTCAATCTGAGAGACATGAAATTCAGAAATGAGGGACAGCATTTTGTATTTGAACGGTAATGAAAGCATATTTGTGCAAAAAGGAATATAATGCATATAGTACGGAATCAAACCAAAAAAGTGCTTTATTGAACTCATAGAATCGTTACACATGATTGTCAGTCCAAGTGGAAGAAAAACAAGCAAATGAACATTAGTATGGGATATGCCTTCCCTTTACTGCAATGATTGCCTCGCACCGCTCTCCACACTCAGCACAAGATTGTCTCACAGTTATTAAGGTTTAGAGAACTCGTTCCTCAATCAGCATCTGTTTCAGTTGTTGGGTTTTCGACGGAGGATATAATCGTGCCACAAATCCTCCCCCAAAACATCCCACACATGTTCTTTGGGATTTAAATTAGAATAGAATGCTGACTAATCCATTCGAGTGATATCTTAACTTTGCAGTAGCTCCTGAACATCAGTAGTCAGGTGTGGCCTTTTCAGCATAATGCCTCTCCAAACGACAACACCAGGACCGCCGTAACGGCATCTTCCCATGATGATACTGTGATGAAACCGTGTCCCAATCTCTCTGCAAATCAACTGGCGTTGAGGATCACTTATGGCACTAAAATTACTTTCATACGTAAAGAGGATTTCTTGTTGCTTCTAGTGTGACGTCAATTTTCATTAACGCCACACTAGAAGCAACTCGAGGACTATTGGTGAAGGAACTCGTAATTTTGAGCCTCGGTCAAATGATGAAGACGACACCTGAGCTGGTACCCCCTACTCCAACTTCCACGCCACGACAACGGGAAGAATTTGAGTCCCTACAGATTTTGCGTGCATCAGCCCCGGCTACACTGCGGATCTTTAGTGACCAAAGCTCCAACCCACGACTGAACAAAAACCACCGGCCACCTCCATTGATGAGGTGACCAGTTTTTGGGCTCCTTACACCACTCTAAAAGGTGCCGCCGATGGCCAACTTTCAGAGATGCAGCGTTCAGGAGGGCGGGAGAATAGGCCACCTTTGTAAAGGTGTCACAGAAACCGCGACACTTGTCACCCTGTTGCTGTACACAATTACTGAGCAATGGTACTTGCTGGCACTTTTCGCTTACAGGACGATATATGGGTCATCCATTGTAGTTGTTTTCCAAGGGCAGCCACCACCAACCTTTTTAACACCTGTACCTAATTATATATGTATATACATACATATATATATATATATATATATTATTTAGTTCTTATTTAAATAATTTATCCTTTTATTTTTTTGTGTGTTGGATTAAATTCACCATAAGTATTGCCAATTTTTTTTTATAATTTATATATTAATTAGTTTTTATTTGAGTAATATATGATTCTATTTTGTTCTTTAAGGAAATTCACCATAAGTGTTGCGAAAATTTCATTTTTTAATTAATATTATGTTTTTAGTTTTTATCATATGTAGTACTGAACTTAGATATTTGTAAATCATTATGCAACATTTCACATTTATGTATATATATATATAATAAAAGAATATATTTGTATATATTAGTACACTGGTGTACAAAACTGAAGCAACAATATAAATTTTAAGCAGATAGCCTTGAAATTGTAGAAAAGGGGTTATTGGGATCAGAATAACGAACACGCAATTCAGTACAAAGGTGATGCGTATGCAAATGTATGGAACAAAACGTCACATGCGATGTGAGTGTACGTAAAACACGTGCGGTCGGCGCATACAGCTCAAGATTACAATGGAAGAAAAAACGGAGCAATTAAAAACATTCGCGGCAAGTGCAAGTTCTTTCGTGAAATATGGGTAGAAGATTTCTCGCATGGAAGAATGATCAGAAAGCTGAAGGAGGGGCGTAGTTTGACCATTGTAGCTGAAGAGCTCGGAATTAAAAAAAAATGTCTCTTCGTGAGCTTAAATAGCCTTCCATAGCATAGTTATTATATATGTGTGTGTGTATGCAAATATATATATATATTTATTTATATATATATAATACATTTTGGCAACATTATGTCGATTATTATTCGAATGAATGAAAACATAAAATAAATAAGTTCAATCCAACAAATAATGATAAGAATTAATTTTGAGAATGTTTTTTCTTATAAACAGAATCGGTTACAAAAAAATGTTTCAGACACATAACAAGAATAATAATATTTATTGTGAAAATAATTCCGCGGTATATATGAAAAATGCAAACCTAAAATTATGGTCCTTATTAACGTTAAGTTAATGAAAGGTTTGCGAGAGAGTTTTTATACGGAATAATGAAGTCACACCGTAAAAATAAAAAATAAACTTTCACTACCTTAATGATTTCCAGCATGAAATGTTTGAAAATGTTATTTCCATCAAACTTTCCCCTTTCGTCTGGAACAGGACAGACAAAGCTTAGACAAAAATAAATGAGTTTCATAGATGATTTTAAATTGATGTTAATAAAATAAGCTTAGATTTTAAATGTATATTAGGCAAGACTCACGCACACACACAATTCAAAAGGAAGTATTAAAATAATCTCAGACATGAATTAACAATGGAGTAATAAAACAATACGACTCAAAACAATACTCAATATGGTAACGGAAAGGCCAAATATTTACAGATATTAAACTTAAAATAGAACAATAAATTCGCAGAAAATGTAAAATGAGCATAAATAAGGTTTCATTAGTCAGCGGTTAATCAGAATAGCCTTAAAATTCAATTCATTAAGAACATACATCCTCTCCTCCAAAACTGCAGAACAGATCTTGGAAATGTTCCACAAAAATTATGATTGATGCTGTAAAAATATTCTTTGATTAGCATGTAATCTGGAAATGTACATTTGAAACAAAATCGAATGTGAAATCAGTGTCTTAGAAAAGGATGTATGAAAAATATGCGAATATAAGCTATAACCGAAAAATAATAACACAAACGCGAAATACTACATAAAAATACGAATAATCAAAGTAATTGCCACGTCCCTTTGTCGCTCAGATTAAATATAATCTTTATTTGTGAATTTTGAGAATAACTGCATTTATTAATTTTTAAAATACTAAATGATCATATAGTCTAAGAGAGAATGTTTTGATCAAATAATGAGTAAAAAAAATTCAATCACAATACTAGGCAAATAAGATGACTAATATTTAATGCTAAATTTAATCAAATGTAATTACGGATTTAACAATGAACAGAAAAGATTAACTTACTTACCCATAACATAGAAGAGATAAACGGAAAGTTGCTCCTAAAAGTAGTTTTTGATTTCCCTTCTTTTGTTTCATGAAGTTATTGGTTTTCACCTCATTTATATAAGTCGCTGGGAGAAGGGAAAGCCTCATCAAAAAGAAAACTAAAGCACCCGTTCCTCCCAAATAAACTAGTGACATTTCTGAAGATTATGTGTACAATGAACTTCTTACGAGTAGTTCATTTGTGAATCAAAAGAGGTGAACAAGAACAGACCAGGGTTAAGAACTACTGTATTAAAACTTAAATTGATCAAAATTGTATAAAATTTTAACAAAATCATCAGCGCTTACTTCATACTGATAGCAACAAATTATCAATAAATTGATGTCTTAAAATGCTATTGTTGACATTTGGAGAAATATTCACTTAGATTCGATGTAAACTACAATTTTTTTCATTCATTAGGATTCAGATAAGCACAACAAGAATATTAACATATAGAGTTTAAATATATTCAAATTAGCATTCAAAACATTAATTGAACTTAAACGTAATTAAGTAAATAGGTTAATAAAATGGTTATAACAAGTCACAACAAATAGAACATAAACGTGGGAAATGAACAATGTTCTAATATGATGTAAGCAAATTCGATTAATGAGGAATATTGACAAAGATCTTGGCAAATAGAGCTTAAGTAAAATTTGCAATATAGTCCAAATAACATGTGAAAAAATTAAACAATTTTATAATGTATTATGTAATTAAGAAGATAAATAATTAGGAATGTGATAAATACACCTCATTAACACTAAAAGTTTACAAATTCATTACAAAACATGATATTTGCTAAACGGTAATTTTTATTATGGAGTAATTAACGGATATTGAAATTCAACTACATTGAAAAATTAATTTGAAATTTTAGTATAACAATACAGTTTAGAATAGTTAATCTTAAGAAGAAATAATTAGCAAATTATTTAATCTTACATTAAATATATCAAGCATTTTTACCACATGAAAAGCACACTTAACTTACTCAAAACATTTAGAGAGTTGATATTCTAGATAAGATGCAATATACTTCGAAAATAAAAAAAATAATAATAAAAGTAAAAGATAAAAAGAAAGAACTTTGAGATTCCGTCTATTAAACTTCGCTAACTTTAAAAATTCTTTACTTAAATAACACCACCTCATTACTTTCAAACAGAAAATGTGAGTAGAAATCTTACTCAACGTAGAAATCTTACGAGTTTCATAGTTGAATCCAATAGAAAAAAAGTCTAGTAGGGACTCTTCCTACGGCTTTGAAGCTTGGGAGTATTTCACTATACAGATCTTAAGAGCACGTGAATGAATAAATTAAAAACTAAATTAGAATAGTGTCAGGAAATAAAAATGAACTATTTCCTGTGATAAGTAGAAAAAAAGAATAGGAAAATAAGCTATATTTCATATTTAAATCAAATCATTATATATATATATATATATATATATATATATATATATATATATATATAATGATTTTCTTTTTGTATTTCGTTTATTTTACATGTATCATTTGCGTGTGTAATACCATGATTATTTCGCTCCTTTTTGCTATATTATTATTCCCGTTTAAATTGGAAGAGATATCGATTTGTATGTGTTTTCAAATTTTCAAGCTATTTTCTGTGATAGTAGTGAAAAAATACTTGAATTTATTTTATAGAGGTTTAAAGACAAAGACATTTTCAATGGAAACATGTTTACATGATTGAAAGAATTTTCTCATTGATGATAATCCTAAAAAGGGGGAATGTTTAAAATGCTCCCGTTTCTCAGAAATTTTTGATATTACATGTGTACTAAGAGGAGTAACAAAAATGCTGTCTTTAGTAAAATGAATTTTATCCTTTTTTATATTTGGAGAAACTTCTAATATTGTCTAAATGGCTGAAACTTAATTATTTAAGAAATTTAGGAAAAGTTGTCTAGGATGTATTTAAGAAATAAAATATGTTACAATGGTTCTTTTCTCTGTCTCAATATTGTGATCGCCTTCATTGTCCGACAATTTTCTTAAATTGTTTGTCTTATCGTATAGTTTCAAAACTTCCAATAGAATTTCAGTGCTTTATTTAGTGAATATTTCATTACGTGCAATTGCTTAACTTTAACAATGGCACTAATTAATTTGTTATGTATTTCGTTAGCTGGTCGATTTGTAATGCAGTATTTGTTTGGTTATCCACTGTGAATTTATTTCGATTGTTAATAACTTAAATTAATCTTTCTAGTTAACAAACTTTTTTATGTGTGATCTAGGGATAAATTTTAAACTTGAATTGTTGTTCATAAGTTTTAAAGAAGTATTTTGGTAAATATTTGCGAATGAAATTTTTGTTCACCTCAAGATATTAATATTGCTTAAATTTTTGTTATTGAACTAGAATGTGCAATTTCCAGTGTCAAAGATTTAAAAAAAATAGGAAAGGTTTTAGAGCCTTATTCTCCGCGTTTCGAAGTTGATTGTAAATATTTATTTGTGTTACCGTTTCTCGTTGAAATTTCCAAGGGTTACAATTTTATGTTCCGTTTCTGAGAGAAATAAAAAGTCTTTGAATAATTAAGACCACGTGGTGAAGAGTCAGTTCAGTAGGAGCCCTGATCCTATGATGGAGAAAAAAGAAAAAGAAAAGCAGTTTCCTGGGGGTAGGAATTCTTCGGTAGAATAGAAGCTCTTAGAACTCAGAAGGAGGAAGTCTGATTTGATTTTTTAAGACGTTTTTCTGAATTTCACTGTGTGTGTGTGAGAGAGTGTGTGTGTGAGTGTGTCATCAAATTTTCGATCGTTAATTTAACCAACTTCCCATCAAGCTAGAGCTTTGAAATTTTGGGAATCGTTCGTACTCGCCTAACAATGCGATATTTAGACGTTTGCGACAAGTTTTAACTAATATTTCAATAATTTTAATAAGTCAAAATATTCTTTCCTCTCGGCGCTTTTAGGATTGAGGAAAAAATTTCTTTCCTCCTCTGGGAACACCGGGCACTCCACGCCACAAAAGGTATTGTAAAACTAACAGAGGGGAGATAGTAAGGGTTGCTGACTTTCAGTCAGTAATCATTCGCAAGAAAGAAAGATTCCAATATTTGGCGCCATGTCTTATCACAATAATTTTTTCTGAATTCTGGTTCCCATTTTTTTTTTTTTAATAGAATGACTTACAAACTTTCAAATGCATGTTTTGATTTTATGAATATTATGAATTTTTTAACATGCTCACAATTGCCTCTTTTTAATTAAATTTTAAAGTTAAAAATACCTAACAGTTTTAACTAATATTTCAATAATTTTCTTTAATAAACTTTGCCACCATGCAAAAACGTTGTTTTTAAAAACGTTGGTTTTTATATCGAATTTTTTATGTTGTAGAGTAGGAGTTGTTTTGCTCAAAGGGTTAAAAGGGGGTGTTCAGTTTGTTGAACTGTGTTGATGCGAGGGAAATTTTTGATAGTGAAAGGATAGTTAATTTTTGTACACTCAGTTTGATTTTTCTTTTCTTTTTTCTCTTCTTTAACGAAGAGGTTTACAAATGATATGGGTTGCCAGGAAATAGTTTTTAGCTTGATTTTTAGATAGACTTTTGTCATGATTTCCGAATTGATGAATTTATGATAGATCTTCATCAATAATTTAAGTTAGGCCATGTTATATATTGGAATGTATAGTTTAGTTAAGTTTCTTCTTTTCCAATTATATATATATATCATCGTTTCCCCATCTTTTACGGCTAATGGTTGAAACTTTATTCGGTGTGGTGACATTGATGTTTTTATTTGGTGGCACTTACTTGACAATTTGAGTTTGAATATTGCAAATGTGATTAAAAGAAGAGAAATTGTTTTGCGTTAATTAAATAAAGATTTCAGAGAAATTACGATTTATATGTTAGAATGTATTTGATGATTTATTATGATTAAATAAAAGCCAATTTTACGAAAATCTCAAGCAATCACCAATACGTAACTGGTACTTTGAGTTTTAAATTCCCCATATTTCAAAAAAGAATCTGTTTAAAGTTTGGAATAATGTTAACAAAATCCTACTCTGCAATACTTTTTTAAGATTTTCATTCTTAAAAATATGTTTTAAAACAGAAATATTCATTTCATTTTTTAAGATCAGTTTTTATAATTTATTCTTAATTTACTAAGGAATTTTATACATCCATTGCTAATATTAATTCTTTAAGCAAAACCAGAAGTTCAAAATAGTTCTATAAGACAAATCAGTAATTTATTCATTTTGCTTAATTATCAAAGATTTTATAAAGAACTGTAAATTGAAGATGATAATTAAATAAACTGAAATATAGTTCAAGATTAGAATATCCAAATGGAGCTCACATTGTTTTGTTAGATTCACTGTAGAGTAATCGAAGAGACAGTTTCGTTTGTCAAAAGGATGGTAATTGTACAGTTGAATCTTAGACGCTGTTATTCTTATTTAATTGTTTTACTGAAATGTGGTGTTTTTGCAGCTTTTTTAGATATAGAGACATTATCATCATTAGCTGCTCAATATTTTTCTTTTCTTTTTTTTTTTTTTTTTTTTTTTACTTGAAGCTTCTTGATGTTTTGTATTACTAGACGAATTTCTTGAAAATGTCGCACTAGTTTTACGAGACTTAGCAGGAAATAGAAAATTATATTTTTTTGCAATTCAGATTTTGAAAATTCTCCTAGTCCTAGATTTTCAACTCGATTTAATTTTGTGTTTCCTTCAATCTGATTTTGTCTTTTATTAAATTTCCACTGCACTCCTTTACAAAATTTCTGATTTTAGAATTTGAAAAAAAAATCCTAATTTAAACTGGAAATTCAATCTACACAACATTTGATGCAGGCATAGAAGAATCATATCAATTGTCTGAGCGTCGTCGAGCAGCAAATATAGTAGATACCTAAAAAGTTAATAAAATGTTTTGCAGCATAGTACCGGTTCAAATTTAAAAGTGAGTTGATAACAGAACTAGAGGAGATTTAAGAAGTCATATAAACAGATAAAATTTTATTTTCTCCTATTTCTTGGAAGTGATCTTACATCTGGATAAACATTCTGAAAATATCTAAGCATTGGACATCACATGCTTGCGCTTGCAAAGACAAAAGAAGTATAAGAGGGAGTGAAGAAGGAAACCACGAGTTTTTACACTCGGAATAGAGTTCCGGATATAAGCGTCACAAACAAGGAACATGACTGTTAAGGTAAAAACAGCAGTTGTTTTTACATGAAAAGATTGATTATTATGAATTTGTATAAATAATAAAAATCTGATAATTCTTTATATTTTGAATGTATGAATGTGAAATATTTAAATTTTAAATTTTCTTTCTTGTTGCTAAAGTACTTATCTCAAAATATATTTTTTGAAATGTTTCTTGATAAATTTCTGAAATTTTTACGTATACGATAAGATTTGTTTTCCTTAAATTGGAAAAATTTAAATGAGTGTAAATTTTTCCATAATATTTTCCTAATATATTATTTCTGCCTTTTTTTTTTAACAATATGTATTCCTTTTCTTACTTTGAATTTTAATTTAATCTTAAAGAAATAAATCATACAAAATGTAAGGAAATAATTTTATATGAAAAATCAAAGATATATTATAACAAGATTTAAGATTGTACTTATTGAATGGATATATATTTAAGTTTTCAAACATGCTTACAATGAAATAGGTTTATGGAAAGTGCATCACATTGTAAGTACTTAAAGCTGAAAAGCAAATTGTATGCAAGCCGTTTCTCAAGGAAGTAATGAATAGAGATTTTTTTTACTTCTTCATAAGAATAATCATTAATTTGTGATTCAGTAATCAGTAGTCCCATATTCCAATACATATTTTATAAAACAACTTATCAAACACCCTTTCTTAGAAAAAAATTCAATTTATATCGAAAGAAATGATGTTTCTTATACAAAATTTTTACCAACAAAACAAAAAAGTATTTAGTTTATAGAGGTAAGTGTACTATACTGTAACCAAGTCATAAAAATTTTTTTCCTGCTTCATTTAACTAAACATTTTTCTTAAAAAATATAAATGTGTACGAAACAATTCTATCCAAAGAACGAATAAGTTTTCTTAGATATTGGACTCTCTTTTTAGTTTGATGTTGCATTTTTAATAAACTATTTCATTTCATCGCAGAACTTTCTTTTCAATACATTTATTATTATTTTTTGGGAAAGTTTTAATATATTCTTAAGACAAGCAATATTTAAAAGTACTTATAGATTAAACCTTTTGGATTTTATATATATATATATATATATATATATATATATATATATATTCTTGTCAAAATAAGTTTTCATTGATTTTCGACGAAAAAGTAAATTCAAGTGAAAGCTTACGGTATTCTAGTGCGTACATTTTGAGAAGTTTAATAATATATTTTAAAGAGAAAGCAAGCATATGATTTATTTGCATTTATATTTAAAGAATATTTCTTTCATCGTTATTATATCAAATAAATTTAGCATTCCGTATACAACGCATTTTTTTTATCAATTTATTGATGTTTTTTAATAACTGTAAAATATATCTTTATATAGAAAAACTTACTTGAGTCAATTTACAAAGATTGCGTTCGTGACGTTTCAGGCGGATCTGACCCTGATGGTAAAGACAAATTTTTTTTTGACTTAAGTGAGAGACTCACTCTTGAAATCTTAATGAATTAACCTGTGTATGTGTGCTTCATCTATATAAATATTCTATTTACTTTCTGAAGTTTAAAAATTGACAAAAAAAATTTTTAAATGAAATCTGTTCCATTATGTTTTGTGTGTGTGTGTGTGTTTTTTCCTGAACAACTGGTTTTATTTTCTCCTACCCCAATTGTTCAGTTTTTGTTTAGTTACATTTATCTCAAATTAATGAACATTTAAAATTAAATTCTGTAAATCCTGTAATATTTTTCGATTGTTTTCGTACATACGATTGATTCTGTTATTTATATGCAACATTTTGAATAGTTCTTTTCCGGGTACCATAACCAACTGTTATGGTATCTGGATTTACCCTTCTTCCCTCCGTATGGAAGATGCATATTTTTTCTGCAACAACGTCAGTTTCGCTACTTAATAGTCACACCTCGTGTGTTAAAGCGGCTGGAAAATAATAGTTTTTCCAGCAAAAAAGGCAAATAATAAGGAACTTATTTTGCATATTTTAAAAACTAAGATCGGTTTTCAAAGAATAGAGAATAATCCGCAGCTAAAAATAGGAATTAAACTGGTAAAATTATTTAAATAATTATGAAACATGAATACATAAAAATAGTTATATATATATATATATATATATATATATATATATATAATATTTGTTGAAATATTTTTGAATGACAAAATGTAGTACATTCAAATATAATTCTAAATTTACCCAATTTCTTGAGAACTGTAGCATTCTTCCACGGGATATGTAATAAAGTAACATAAATTTTTGAAAGATATTCTTACTTTTTTTACGCATAAAAATATGAAGAATCCAAAAAATAAACATTTGAATTCCCTCTCGCATGAATTATTTCCTCACCATTATAATCATTATGGCATTTTATCAATACTTTTATTCATTGCGCCTTAACTGCACCAACAGAACGTTGGAAATGTTTATTTGAACTTGTTTTGGGTGTCTAACGTGAGCAAAAGCGGCACCCAACGCGCGAACAGCTTTACCAGGCCTAACTGCTGATTCTATGTATCACAAACACGTTCTTCGTACATATTCATATATTCAGAGTCTCTGCTATTTCTCTCACTTTCTAAACACTCTCTTTTCTGCTTCTCACGGTTGTACAACACCATTTGGTGAACTTAGACAATGTTATCTATTTTGGAAGTCCCGAAATTTCATAGGCTCCCAAACTGGTAAATTCACGTTTATATTTAGTTGCCAAAAAATTTCACAGTGATAAATGAAGGTACTAGGTCTTCGTGCACAGCATCCAACACATCTTTAATTTTCGAAGACCAATTTCCTTTCGAAAACAAATATGTAATGATAGCTCCATAACCTATTTTTTTTTCCATTTTCACAAAACCCTCACATTAATTCGCTCAAAATATAGTTAACAATTACTGCCTGAAATTCTTATGAGTATCTGCCACCAGATGCACAACCACCTTTTCTAGCTATTTTTGATGAGTGCTGTTATTTTTCCATTTTTAGTCGGAAAACTTATAAACTACGTACTGTTCATAATGTTGCAAATTTTTTGATTTAAATAGAATTTTTCAAATGAACGAATTGAAAATTATTATTACTATTATTATATATATAAATACGACCTCTAAAATCAGACATAAACTTATGTATAAAATTTGAGCCTAATTATGAAAATATAAAATAATTGTATCTATAAAAACATTAATATTTCTGAAATACTAAGAAAAAGTAATTCAAACAAAATAATTAATATACATATATATACACGCGCACACACATATATAATTTATTACAAATTTGTAAATATTACTTGTATTTGTCTTAAAATATCTCAGACAGATCGGAAATACTCAGATTTTGGAAGAAAATCGCACAGTTTAGGCGTATTCAAAGAAAACGGCATTTCTAATGATTTGGCGACCACTTGGCAAGATTTGACGAAAAATAGATATTTCTGGAAAATTTCATCATCGAAGCTCTAGGGTCAATATTAAGCTAGTAAGCCTAGAACCTTGGTGAAACTCTTAGATTTTCACGCCAAGGCGGGTATAAATACCAGCGGCCGAGATAACAATTTATTCAGGACCTTCAACTTCCGCCTTAAAAAAAAGGTCCCAGCGTGGCAGAAAATTCAAAGCAGAAGCTCTGAAGATCAGGATTTCCCCATACTTGACCAAGGATGTGCTGCAGACACGATTCATGAATAGAGTCTTTTTACGTTTGTGATTTGAATCGGCAAGATGGGAACTGTGATACTTGGCTAAATACAAGGAAGAAATAGCTTTTCGGATTACAGATGGCGCTGCTCATCCATTGATTTGGATATCAGTCTCAAAAAACAACACTCTTCAGTGCTATCTCTGGAAACTTTACCCAACCCTTCTGAAGCATACGGATTACGACCATGGAAATGTTAAACGACTCTCAAAATGAAATGAAATTCAAAGATGACTCAAGATCCACCATCTCTTCCATATCAACCAGTTCAATCGACACTAGCTCTACCTGTGAAAGAAAGTAGAAGATTGAATCAAATATCCAAGTATATACAAGTGTACGTCAAGTTACCAAACGTGAACTTGCCCAAAACTTCTCCATTGACAAGGATTATGAACACCCGGAATATAAAAGCCTCAAGAATTCAATCAGGTTATTCACTAAAGAATTGAGACGACTCAAGGGTGTGTACGCTTTCTTAGCGCCTTGCGAAACTTCTGGCTACCCTGTTCATCACACCCCTAATATCTCACCTAGTATTAAATCAAATAAAAGTAATGACAACAACTCTGACGGTTTTGTTACACCACCTAAAAGAAAAACTGCCAGGAAATTAACTTTAACTAATAACTCGCAAATTGAAATTAAAATCAAAAATAAATACCAAAAACTTTCTACCATTGAGATTAATCAAAATTCTGAAAATTCAACCCAATCTAACTCAGAAAATAATATCAACAAAAATAAGAATCTCCCTCCCCCAGTAAGGCTTAAAATAAGCCAAAACTATAGACAACATTTAAAGAATTAAGTTCGGTAATTCCCACTTTACGTTCTCGCCTTTCCGGTGAATACATTAAATTGTACGCAAATAACTTTGAAGAATATCGTTCACCAAACAATGTTCTAACAACTAAACCCTACGAATACTATGTAATTAAACCGAAAATCTCGCGTGCTTTGAAAATAGTTATAAAAGGTCTACCAAGAAATACTGATATTAAAGATATTCATGAAGAACTTGAAGAACTCGGCTTTAACCCTACAAAAGTTAACCAATTAATCAACAGGCGAACGAAGCTCTCCCTACCGATCTATATGGTCACACTACCAAGAAACGAAACAAATCAAAAAATCTTTGATCTTACTAAAATTTGCTATATGTCAATTACAATAGATAACTACAAAAATAATACAACCACTCAATGTTTTAACTGCAATAAATTTAATCACAGCGCACAAAACTGCCATATGCATCCAAGATGTATTAAATGTTCCGGTGCACACCCCACTCGCGATTGTCAAATTCAAAACAAAATCCAAGAAATCACCTGTATTAACTGTAACGAAAAAGGACATTCTGCCTCCTACAAAGGTTGCAAACTCTTCCCTAAACCACCTAAAAACAATAATATTCCACTGAAAAAAACCATCAGAGAAAATTTCACTTTCGCTCAAGCATTAACTTCTTCTCAACAGATGACGCAGCCTACCACTAAATCTCGCAAAATACACCTCACTATTATAATCAAAATAAAAACCATAATCCAGTGAACAACATTATACATGCAATTAAACAACTTAAAGAACTTGCAGAAATTTTCACTCTAATACCAGGTCTTTTAACTAATTTACATAAAATTAAATCAGCTAAAAATAACACTACAAAGATGACGGCAATCATCCAAGCTTTAATGTTAAATGATGAATAATTACTACACCACTTTTTTAATTTTTGCAAATTATACTTATACATATTATAAATTAAATCGCAATTTGTCCCCATCTTTCCTTTTGCATTTCCAATAAAAATTAAAATGTTTTTCATTCATTTTAATTCAAAAAGGGCAACCAATAGCAGTTTCAGCGCTACTCACCTCTCAATCAATGAAAATTTTGTACCCTAGATTTTCATCAAACTATTTTTATTTTTGAACTTTACCATCAAAAATGAAAACTCCATCCTTCCAAAGCAACTTCTATGTACAAGATTTGGGCTTGGAGAGCGCTCCGCGCTCTAGGCGCCCATAGAACCGTCAACGTCAACAATTTATTCATTCATGACCTTGAAATTCTAAGAAAAACCAGCAGCAGCTATGTCATTTTTGGCGATTTTAACACCAGACACAACGCTTGGAACTGCACCCAAATCTCAACAAGAGGTATAAACTTAAAAAACTACACAGACAAAAAGGACATTCAAATAGCTTACCCACCAACACACTCACGTTTTGGAAAAAAATCTTCAAACACAATTGACTTTGCACTAAAATACGATTTCAACTACAAACACAAAATTGTCACACTACCTGAACTTTCATCAGATCACAACCACATTTTCCTAGATTTTAACTTTCAAACATCAATTAAAATTAATATTCATGCAGTTACCACCTGCTGGACTAATTTCAAACAACAACTAATAGAAACCATTCACCCAACAAATTTTACAAACATCAACACAACTAACAAACTTGAAAACAAAATTATTGACCTCACAGACAAAATTAATCAAGCTTATGAAAGCGCATCCACACCTGTTATAAACCAAGACATCAGATACACCCCATTCCACATCAAAAACCGAAAACTATCTACGAAAACAATAACAGAGAAAGAAATAAAAACAGAAATGAATAGAAATTAAAATTTAATTACAAAAGAATTCCAAAAATTCTCAAACAAAAGTTGGAATGACAAACTTAAACTCTAAACACGCAAGACAATTCACTTTGGACACAAACTAAGATCTTTAAAAATAAAAGATGCAGTATACCACCCTTAATTATCAATAATCAAACTGCAAACACTGACACACAAAAAGCTGAACTACTTGCAAATGCACTTGAACAAAACATCAAAGAAAACAACAGGCCACCAAACTCTGACACAACCATTGATGCAACAGTAAAAAAACACAATACATAACTTCCTAACTTCCACACCACTCCATCACTCCATTCAACCAGTTTGGTCAGAAGAAATTCAAAGCTATATGAAAAAGGCAAACATTAAAAAAGCCCCTGGCAAAGATGGAGTAACAAACAAAATGCTTAAAATCTTTCCAACTAAAATCATATTAATAATTACTTATCTAATTAACAAAATACTAAAAATGCAATATTTTCCAAAAATGTTGGAAAACTGCAATACTTTTTCCCATCCTAAAACCAGGCAAAAACCCAAAATCACCTGACAGCTACAGACCAATCTCACTTCTTTCATCCATTGACAAATTAGCTGAATTTGTAATCCTAAACAGATTCAAAGAACACATTTACCAAAATAACATAATAACACAAAACCAGAATGGATTCACTAAAAACCTCTCCACACTGCCCCCCCCTTTCTAAAAGTAATAGAATTAATCTCCTCAGGCCTAGAAAAACAAAAAACCACAGGTGCTGTTTTTCTAGACATACAGAAAGCCTTTGACAGAGTATGGCTAGAAGAACTCATCTGCAAACTAATCACCTACTCTTTTCCTAACTCCCTAATACATCTAATACACTCATATAGCACAAACAGGGATTTCCAAGTCAAAGTACAAATTCATTTTCAAGTCCCAGAAAAATTTCTGCGGGAGTTCCACTCGGCTCTTTAATTGGGGCCCATTTATTTAATTTGTACCTGAATGACATCCCTACTTACACACTCACAAACATTAAATATATATGCCGACTACACAGCAATCCTAGCATCTTTTAAAAACCCAAAAACTGTCACAAAAGCACTTAATAATCCCCTTAAATTACTAGAAGAAAATTTAACACATGGAAAATAAAAATTAACATTGATAAAACACCTGCAGTACATTTCACAAGAAAAAAGATTCCACCCCCACCACCCACTTTCAATCAAACAGACATCCCATGGTCTCAGACAGCTAAATATCTAGGTGTTACCCTAGACAAAACTTTAATTTGGAAACAATATATAACACAAACGCAAGACAAGTTCCGGAAAATAAAATGTAAGATCTTCCCTTTAGTTTGCCGGAACTCGAAAATGACTGTAGAAAAACAATTGCTTCTGTACACCTCGATTTTGCGTCCAATACCAGCATACGCTTGTCTTGTGTGAGCTTTCACATGTAACTCGAACCTAAATATTCTCGAAGTATCTCAAAATTCAGTTTTAGGAACAATAACCAAAGCAAAATAGTATATTACAAATCATGAAATTAGAAAACCTCTTAAAATTATTTCTTTGAAAGAACATATCAAACAGCTTTCAATAAACTTCTTTAACAACCTCCCTTTCACCGAAAATCAAAATATGAACAGTCTTGAACATTATACCTCCCAGCCAAATTCAAAAAGACCTAGAAGAATTATATTCGACTCCTATCAACCACCTTGATAAAAAAAACTTTTAACTTCAATTTATTCAATATATTTAATCCATAATTCATTTCACTCCAGCCCACACAAACATAGCAACACTCTCCAACATCTAACTCAATAGCACCCATCAGGGGCAGCCAATGGCATTTCTTCCCCCTGCCTTCTATCAACCAATAGCAAAGCAGCCACTCCACATCTCCATCTCAAGACAACTTTGAAATTTTACACAGCTCAAGCCTCATCTACTCCGGGTTCAACCACCAGTCAATAGGAATACAGCACAGCAACAGTCAACCAATCACAGCACGTCTTCTCGATTTCTACCTTACAGAGAGACTATTAGCCAAAAACAGTCATTTCTGCATCTCTCTCTCTCTCTGAACTCTGATAGGCCACTCATGAAGGCCACTCGCGCGTCCTAGACACTCGAAGATAACACAGCTTGCTTTCAAGAAGCGGGAGTAGTGAAGAGGAGGAGCAGTAGTGAAGACCATTAGTTTTGATTGCTAGTCTAGAGTATAGCAGTTATTATCTGTCTGAGATATTATAGACTTCTGTATTTTGAAGCTGTTTCCTGTGGAATTAGCTGAATTGGATCTGTGCTATTGTGATTTCTACAGCTGGAATTTCCTGCGATCTGTAGATATTGCTACGAATTAAAGTCTTGAGATATTTAAGAGATTGTTTCATCAACTCTCAGTCAACACGAAATGCGGTATAATATGTATACACACACACACACACACACATATATATATTGTACCGCGTTAGCCATTTTTATGTTGTTAAAACCTTCGTATTTGATAGTTTTAATTTCAGATCACACAGGATATTTTTTTACTACAAAATTTCCACTTTTGAGTACGCTGGCAAAACTTTTTTCAAACAAGCGTTTAAGATCAAACGGCGCAACTGTTTGATGGCAAAAGAAGCATGTGAAATGAAATCTTTAATCGTAAACTTTCTCCATGCTTCCACAACAGAGAAATTTCTTACTTTCACCGTATCTAAAACATAATTAAACGTTTGCTTTATGTGGTACATTTTAAATGCAAATAATACCCTGATCCAGTGGCTGAATCAATGAGATGGTATTAGGCTGTAAAAAACAGCATTTGATTATCGGGAACTTTTTTGGGTGGGATAGGGGGAGGTCCATTCTAGAACAAAAAATTCGTGTAAAAAAGTATATTGGTGAACCACGTTATTTCAAAATCATGCAAAAAAGAGTTGGGTATATATATATATATATATATATATATATATATAATTGTATTTGTTAATATTCATGTTTACAGGATGGACCAAGATTCCTTAAAACACTTTAAAATTTAATTTTAAAAAAATCTACTAATAAATTTAAGACTGTGCTGCTCAACCGATATTATTCACTAAACCGAAAAGTTTTCTATGTACAATTTTGAAAAAAATTAACTTCTCCTATAAATGACACTGATTGACCTCAAATTCAGTTGATATATTTGCTTTATATTGAAAAATTCAGTTTAGATGCTGCAAATCAGAAGTAATAACTCAAGATTTGATCCAAACATAGCATTTTCTTTGAAATATGGTATTTGATTTTTGCACATGTAAATTAAGAGTTTCTGCTTACATAAGTTATCTTTGATTATATAAAACAGCGTGCTAGAGAGTTCTGATTTTATTATTTTATGTTATAATGTTATAACATAAAATAGTAAATATTTAGAAATGTGTGTTTTTTTCCCCTTGCTCACACAAAACTTTTATGTGGGATGCTTTTAATCCAAATTGAACTTCCGTAATGCAGTTTGGTGATTTTATAATAATTTTTACTAATATTGTCGGGAATTAAGATCTTATTCACTCCCTATATACTCCAGTATATGATGAGAATTTAAAAGACTCATTACACGTGTAAAACATGATGAAAAAAGATCTATGATCTAGAAAAACAAGAAAATTTAGACACTTGCACATTAATTGGATTAATAATCACACAAAGAGTGTTAATAAAACTACTTAAAACAGTGAAAATACATTTTGAGTACAGTCTACAAGAATCTTATAATAGGTTAACCGTGAACATAAAGAGAAAAGGAGTCAAACAAAAATTATATCGCTAATAAATTTCGGAATTTTCAAATTATGTGCTCGGCTTAGAAAACCATGCGTTAAAAATAAGAAGTTAATATTGATCTCGAGCAATGCTTGAACGGATTAGAAACCACTGATGCACGTTTAATGTTTTTTAAAGGTGAACACAATGAGAATATTGAGAATCTATCTAGTAGTATCTATAGAGTGTAATAGTACTATTCCGATAGAGGATTGCTAAATACAATCCCCTAAAGATAAAGTTTCGAACAATTTCGACCTGCCATTTTCAATCTATGTAATTGTTATTTGAGGATGAAATGTTATCTCGATATTAACACACGGTCACAGAAATGAAAAAATGAAACAACATAAAATGAAGTTTCTTTATAAAATAATGGTCAAAAAACACGTGGTATAAACACTCCTTCAACGCTATTACTTCTATTACTAGCAACATAATTTTGAATCAAACTGGGAATAGATTCCTTCATTTTCTATTATTTGATCTTATGCCATTACTTGCGTTTCTTTAACAGTAGATTAGCGTACGTTCCTCAGAGAATGGTTCAAAAGTGTTTCGATTAAAGGAGTATTGAATGTAGTTCATTTTCTTCATTTTGGAATCTTAATTTGCAGAAACACTTGGCAATAAGTATCTTGTAATCTGGATTGAATTGTAGAATACTGCATTAGTGTGTATAAATATCCGATTTAAAAGGGTGGATGATGGAGTGTGAAATATATGCATTAATATCTAAATCACATTAACCATAATCAGGTATAGATTAGTAACGGTACAATGATGTAGAGAATATATTATCAGACATATTGTAGTCCTTAACATAGCAACAATGAGAAATGTATCATATATAATTGTTGACAACTCCAATCTACAATATACTCCTGTAATATTCAATTTCCTTAGTAACTAAAAACACCATTCAAATGGATTGGTTATTATATTCACTAGACATGAACACAGTTGGATATGTTTGGGATATTCTAGGGAGAACTACATTTCATAGGGTTTTGTTTATTATTAAGATATTCACAAACAATCATTTTTATTTATTCATGGATATATTGGATGAAGCCTTTTCATTTTTTACGGCCGATATTTTTCTTTTTTTCTTTTACACAATATAAAAGTTTGTTATTTTTTTTAATTAAATAAATTATAACAAAATTCAAGCTAACAATTCAAAAGTGGCCGTTGATTGAAAAAAAAAACTTCTTTGAGCAATGGGTACATTCAAAGTGCGAGTAGAGATATTCTACATACTTTGTTTAATGTCATTTTTATACAAATTCTGTCATCTTTATATTTTATCGTAAGAGAAAGCGACGAACTGTAAAATTAAATCACCATATAAATAAAAATATGAAATGGTTTTAAATTAACAATGAAGATAATAGATATCGATAGTTAAAAAATGAATTACGATAATTAAATAATATTTCGAACAAAAATTATTTAATGGTTTTTGATGCATGATATAAGCTAATAATATTTTTTTTTTATTTCAATTGGATTAATCATGCATTTGTGTTAAGAAGTTGATTGATTTATTTCAATTTCCAATTATATATTTATTAATTTTTCTTTCAGCTGAAAATATTTTGACTGATAAATAGTTTCGAGCTCTAATAAAAATATTAAGGACATAATACCCTTGAATTTCCATCCTTAGTTAATATATATTTCCTTAACTTTTACGACTTTATCAATAACTAACATATGCATGGGCCTTTTAGTAAAATTTTTGTTTTGAGGTATTGAATTGCTTTTGCATGATACAATTAGAATATGAGAAGATAATATTTATACATGAACATTTTTTGAAATCATTTGTAAAGGATTAGGTTTATAGCAATTTTTATAAAAATATTTGTATTTTAAAGTACTGTATAAAATATCATTAAGCTTTATTTTAAATAAATACAAGAAATACAGGGCAAACGTAAATTTTCTTTTTATAAATGATACATATTTTCTTCGCTTTTATAAAATGGTATTACATACGAAACTATTTATCTAACTTCAATTTGTCTTCAAATTCTTAAATATATAATGAAAAAAAAAACATATTTAGAAGCAAACAATCTTTGGTAAAAAAACTGCAATGATGTTTACTTTTTCGAATTTAAAAGTAAGAAACCAGAACCGTATCACAAAAATTGTTTTCCCCGAATCTTAAGCTTCTTATCTTTGGAAATATAAATATATCGCTGAATTTTCTACAGAAAGAGGAGATGAGTCCTTTATAATTTGTTATTTCATGGATATTGGATCTGTTTGTTAGTTTCATGTTGTTTTGTAAAACCCTCAAATATTTCATCTGTGTGGAATCTTTCTAGGGTACTTCGTCTATTTCAATGTAAAGATATTTCCAGATGTTTGAAAAATAAGGGATTCATAATATAATTCATGAATAGATATTTTTAGAACATTTATGCTAAAGTTAAATTTAACTATTCTTATGAATAAAAAAATGCTAATTTTGATGAAATGTTTATGAATTAATTTTGTATTTTATGTACTTATAATTATACATTTAAACACATTGACTGCTGATTTCGGGAGGTTACGTTGATAGTTATCGTCAAGGCTTAGAAAATAGTTTTTATCAAAAAGCGAAAAACTTTTTATGATAAATACCATTGAAAAGTTATAAAAGATGTTGATAAAACTATCACACAGATTGCGCAGAATTATAAAGGCCTTTCGTCTTAGCACTTTTAACAGCTTGCCAACACGTGAAATACATTGAAGGGGATATTATTTCCCAAATACAACATATATTGCATACGCATGGCATGCAAAGTTGTTTTGAAATAAGAAAGTAAGGAAAATATGCATAATTTTTTGTGAATCTGTATCAGATATTAATACTTATTACATGTTAGTTTCGATGCCTTTCTAAGGAAATATATATTTCAGAATGTTCTTTGTGGTCCACCTTTCTCTGCAAAATATAAGTAGTAGTTGAAGGATCCTTCACAAACTTTGATGCGTATATATATATATATATATATATATATATATAAGCATAAGTTACGATTCAAATGAATCATACTTGATCATATTGGAGTGAAAGGATAAATAGAAAGTAATAAATTCGAAACCATGTTCATTTATAAATACTTTCTTACTTTTACTCTCTACTCCATTTCCAGCAGACACCATTAACTAAACGACGAAAAAGCAAAAGAATATGGATGATCTTTCTTCTAAGAGGGTGGGGGGATAGGCATTACTAAAGTACTAAAGAACAGACAAAGTAATCATACAATACTGAACATACAGAATAGAAGCACATAGTCATCTCAAAAAGAAAATTTTCATGCTTTTTTCTTAAATTTCCTAATAATTTTCCTTAATTTCAAAGTCAATTAAATTTAGGATGATGTTTTCATTTTTTTTCCCATTTCGATTTAATTTTACTTCATTTTCTTTTATTTGCACTTTGACACAGGTCATGATGATTAAACTGCTTCCCCAGGGTAATAAGCGTCCCCTTCTAGACGGGAACCAGTGAGTTTAAAAAAGGTATGTGGTTCTCTCTTCATCCACAATCAGAGATTGAAGAGGGAAAATTGTATACACTCATTGCCATAAAAATTTGCGCACAAGAAAGAGTTCTCAAAATAAAATGAAATTTACATTCGTAAGTACGACGCTGATATGTTAGTGCTTACAAAATCAAAAGAAAAAGATCATTTATTGCATGAAAAATTGCAAATGAATGGAGGTCTTAATACCCTGATGGGCCACTTTTAGCATGAATGCATGATGCGATAGGATAGGGCAATGAGGCATATAATGCCCATATGATGTCCTGTGGCATCTCGTTCCACTATTGCTGTAATCGCGCCTTTAACTCAACCGAACTCGTAGAAAGTCCAGCTTGCCGTCCTAAATAAACCCAGATATACTCTATCGGTGATAAATCTGGGGTTTGGTTAGGCGGGGGGTGGGTGAAGATATAGCTCAGACAGTCTTGTGAAACTCTTGTTGTGTGGGGGCGAGAATTGTCCTGTTGAAAAATAGCTCCTGAGAGCCCTGTCATGAGTGGCAACACATGTGGCTGAAAAATGTCACGAACATTCCTCTGGACTATCATGATGCCATGGATCAATATTAGAGGTGACCGTGTATTGTATGGGATGGCACTTCATTTCAGTTGTGGGAGCGGTGTACCGCTGTGCCGCAAAGGTATTATTGAGACATTCACCACGGGGCTTCCACATATGTACACGTTTGTCAACACTGCCTAAATTGCTTCGGAATCGTCACTAAAGACGACCTCATTCTGTTCGGTTGCAGTCCAGTTCTAATGGAGGCGTCGTTGAGTGATTGTCAATGGCAGTATCGTAATGGGTGCTGCTGTAGCAACTGTCCTTTAGCCAGTTGCCTTGCGATGGAACGGACTATCAAAGAAGCCCGTAGTGAAGGTGCTGCCTGTGTATTGATTGTGGACAACGAGACAGTTGGTTCTATGCGTGTGTGTCGTATGTTGTGATGGTCTTCTCGATCTCGCGTCTGTCGAGGGTATCCTGAGCCTAGTCACCATGTAACTGATCTCTATCTTATTCACTAGTCCCAACACCTTCTCTCAGAACGGCTAGGTGGAAATCTACTCACCGAGCTGACCACTCGGTTTCCATCATCCCTTTGATTCTTTCCTTCTCAAACACTGACGGCAGCTCATATTGTTTCCGATG
>BMAW01056365.1:94509-116432 GCA_019974015.1 Nephila pilipes
GATCAGATAAAGACTGGATTATCTCGAAAATAACTTCTAAAGGCCTACTCTTTGCACAGGTGTGAAATTCCATACGAAGTTTCCAAGTTTATAGAAAATGATTTACTGTTTATAGCCATAGCACCATCGATCTTTTTCTTGTGCTTCCAAGATTCATAATCGTGCCTTCTGTTTATATTCTTCGTCTCTTGATAATTATAATATTGGGGTGTAATCACCTTTGGTTTCTTCAGAACGAGAGAACATAGTTTCGAATATCATCTCGAATTCAAGCCCATGCACTAGATAAAACAAAACAAACCGGTCTTATCTTATTTTGTGGTATTTGATGCAAAAAAAAGAAAGGGCAATATTTCCTCCCCTCTTTCAGCTCTACTTCGACGTACATAAACAGCATGTCTTTCAATGTTGTGTAGCAGATGCTTAGTAATTTGGCGAAGAAATGCAGTCGTCATTCGGTTATTACAGAGGTCATTAAGTTTCAATTGGAACTTTTGTCATTGGTCTATAATGATGATACTTGGAGATCTATGTTTTAAAATTCTGTCCTTGGAAAAAAAATTATGACACCAGCTACCATAATAATATTGTATGATGGCAAAAGTGAATAATGAATTACTAACGGGTATGCTGCTGCTCAGATTATTTCCAATAATATGTTCGTAAACAATGCATCAATGTTATTCTAGGGCTACATAAGTACAATTACTCTCGCCAAATTCGACACTAAATTCCATTTAAATAGAATGGATAGCCAGTTTATTTCTTAAGAATGTTAACTCCTAATTTCACTTCAAAGCGATAAGAGAGGCTTCTTCGAGTAATTCAGAATTTTTCAGTTTTCGTCGAATCTAGAAAATCCATAGCTGTAAAGGGAAATATTAAACACAACATAAATTCTGGTAACCATATATATATATATATGGATGTTGTTGTTTCACTTATCACTTTTCCGGCGTAACAGAAAAAATAACTATAATAGGAATGAAGACTACGGCTATATGGGTTTGTTTACAGAAGCAAGAGGCAGTGCATTCGAAAGAGAATGCTTCACGCTCAGCAGCTGCTGGTCGCTGGAGTGTGGCATAAATCTTCGAGTTTAGCATATGTGTAAATCTTCTGTAGCAGCATATACATTTACTTCCCTTTGCTATTACTTAAGACTAAAGAAAGATAAGGATTTCTGCTGCTGTTCCATACAGTTTCTTTCTTGTTTTTCTGGTTGGAGCCGGAGGTCCTGTTTGAGATTAGCACTTAACTTTTATTCTTACAGAGTGGCCCTATACTTGTCTTTCTCCAAGCGGTAGGTAGAGTATTCCTTATGTGTTTCTATAATGTTCAAGTATTTTAAAGTTACGCCATGTAATAGTCAAGCAAAGAAAATGGTTTTCTGCTATTTCAATAAACAGTACATCGGAGACTTATTTTACTTTCCTTTATTTTCTGTATTCAAATCTGAATGAATCTGTTCGTATTACTTCATACCTTTTTTTTTTTATCTAATATTTTGTTATATAAAGTATTAACAATGCCTATGAGATATTTACACCAAACACTGATTAAAATATATAATTCCGAATTATAAATAATGATTAATTATATGAAAATTTAAATTTTATATTTTTGAAAACTGTTTGGGTCAGGCAACTACATCAAATGATTTATTTATTAGAATTTTGATCTAAGTCTTCAGGTTCGACTCTTATTGAAATAAAATCAATAAATGTGAAAGAAAATTTACATAAAGGCACTTGTTCTTGTTAAGTTTCCATTTTTTAATACTGTAGGACACCGAATTTAATATATATTTATAAATCCCTTACTTTCTTAAAAATAATTTTTTAGTTTGATCACTCTTACATTAAAAATTAATTTTAAAATCATCAGGCTAACTTAAATTTTGTTCTCAGTCAAAATATTATCTGTTACAAATCGTTACAGATATTAACAGCTTCGTTTTGTTATAGGTAGTCACATTACACTATCATTCCTGTCATATATTTACATCGAATCCTCACAATAGAGAATTCTCAAACACAGAATATATAATAAGTATTATTCATATCAAGTATATGAATGGAAAGACATAAATTTTCATGTTTGATTTCTAAATCTAAAAGACAAAGAAGTCAAATAATATTTTCTAAGCTCTAATATAAAGATTTTCATCTTTTGTGAACAAAAAATCAATGAAATAGTGAAACGAGTAGTGATACTTTATTTAAATTATTTCTTTTCCTGAAATATTTTAAAATGTTATGTCACTTTCAATCCAATGCTTTACATGTTTTTGTTACAGAATATTTTTAAATTGGTAAATAATATGGCATTGCATGAGTTTTTGTAAAATAACGTTGCATTAGAATATTTTTTGCTGAAACAAGAAATAGGAAAAAAAATTTGGTAATAAATATATATTTGTAACAGGTCTTATTCTGAAAATTTTGAATGTTTGAATTTTAATTTCAAATAACTGTTTTACGAAATTTCTACCTTAAGATTTCTAATTTTTGTATTAATAGGATATTGTTAATATTTAAAAAAAAGCTAGTAATACAGTTTTTAAATAATAATAAAAAACCCTTTAAACTAACATTTAAAACTGAACTTAAGATAACCTTGCGGTTAGAGATGCGAGTTTCTTGGCTAGCTAAGTTTGAGTCCTAATTTCACTAAAAATCAATCGCATGAGATACAAAGAATTGTTCTTTTTACTAAACCGTAGATCAGGATTATGAAGTCCGCAACATCACAGACACGTGATATATCTGCAGTAATTCTATTAAAACAACAAATGCAACAAATTTTATGTACTTTCTTTCAATGAAAACTTATTGTTTTAATATACGTGACATTCACTACTTTTGTTTTCAGATGATCTGTCTGTTTTTCAATTTAATTCGTCGTCCAAAGGGCTATTGTTTTAGTTGGATCATTTTTGACGTACCAGATCACTTTTCATTTTTTTTTTATCGTTTCCTCCAATTTTAATCACATTTAGCTTATATATATATTCAATTCAATTATTTATTATTTGATTTAATTTTAAAATCGGAAAGTTTATTATTGTAAATTTTTCGATATTTTATAGTTTACTTTAGTTCTTTTATTTAACTGAGTCATTTAATAATAACTACAAAAAAAGCACATCTTGGGTTCCTAAATCTATTCTTTGTAAAACTATGTGTATAATTTTTATAATTTTTTTTTTTAATATTATTTTTTTTTATTTTAACAGTTACGTTTAAGTAATAAATATGTTTAGTTAAAATTATTTTATTTAATATGTCATATATAAAATACATAGATTAATTTGAGTATGTATGCGTAAAACTAAAATTAATATCCATTTAAATCTATTAGCCATTTTAATTATTTTTAACCATAAATTGATACAAAATTACTATTATGTTTTATGGTAATAAAATATTTCTATGGTAAGTGTTCCATTATTAGTAAAAATAAATCTTGAATCTTAACTAGCTTTTAAGATTTGGGTAAATCTGATCGATTTTTTGTTTTTTCTGTATTTAAATTTGAAACTATAGGTAAGGATGTCTTTACAGTATATTTGTGGGCATAAAAGTACAATTAAATAATATTGTTAGATATAACAAATTATAGCATTAATTTGGAAATAAATTAATATTTTTATTAAAATCATGTACAGAATTTTTTTTCAGCAGAAATGTTTAATATCATTCATCTGAATTTTCTAAAACAATAAGAATTCAATTTAACATTTCTAAAAAAAAAATATTAAAAATATCTATTAATAAAAGTACAAATAGTAAAAAAATGATAAAATTAATTCCAGATGAAGTATTTCAGAAAGTATTAGAGTTATTTGTTCAACACTGTTAACAAAATGATTTTAATTTATCTTTAAGCTTAAGGGAAACAAAATCAAAGAAATTACGATCAAGTAATATTGTAATATTTAAAGAGACGAAACTAAAAAGAAAGATTTACTTCAGGCTTAAAATCCAGCACGCTGTAATATTTCATGACAGTGGTGGCGAAGGCTTCAAAAAGTATTTCTTGTTTAAAATATTACATCGCAAGAAATTCAACACTGTTTCAAACACAGATGGTGAATAATTAAGAGCTGTTTTTGTTGTTATATAAAATAGTAGAAAATTGAGACCCGAGAACGACTGATGAGAAAAAAAGCTCAAATGACTTAAAATATGAATAACTCCAACCTGTGAAGATAAAATTTTATATACAAAGATTTATCAAAATGATAAAATATGCATATTTCTTTCTCCTAATGAATTGTTTTGGGTAAAATAAGCATTATAATAGCAATCAAAGAAATAAAAAAATATTAACGAAATGACAAGAAACAGCTTCTTGGAAAGGCATAAAAAAATTATTTTAAACATTTAATATATAACATGCATATGAAACTCAGTATAAAATTAGAGATTGTTATAATTGTTTAAATTTCTATTACAATTAAACTAATAAATTCCTGAATTTCCTTCTCATACAATATCATGTTGCAAGATTTTTCTAATTTTATAACGTCACATCATTTTCTTCCTTGTTTCACATCTTTTTTCCGCCACGTGACTAAGAAATAAATATCAATATTTCACAGAACGGTAAAAAAAAAATAGATTTACCTCTAAAATATTTTTACTGTTTTCACAGTCTGTTACATAAACACTAAATCTTACAAGTTAGTCAAAGGTACAAGTCGTATGAGAGATGAATAAATGTATTTATAAGTCATTTTATCAATTCTTGAGCTTTGAGTTTTCGACAAGAAAGCTGTTTTCAATACTTTTGCTACGTGACTGATGTGATGTATCAGATATGTCCATTTCAGTGAGGATTCGAATTTTTTTTTTCATGGTCAGAGGCAGGACATATGAACAACGTGACAGGAATCTAAACAAGAATTTGGCTGCTTGTGTACCCAACCACCTTCCCTTTTTATCTGTTGACCTTTTCATCGTCTTAAGCGAAGTGATTCAAACCGACGGCAAAATATCCGCTGAAGGAGCTTAGAAGTGAAGAATGCTTTTGTAGTATTCAGTCCACTCTGTAACCTTAGACTTGGTGAAATTATAAAATATCAGAGAAGAACATTTTGAAATATAAGAACATTTGGGATAGAAAGTCAGAAAAAAATAATAATTTCATTATAAAGTAATGCATTGGTAAGTGTATTTAAAAAAGCTTTCCCTGAATCTAATAATTTAGTGAATCTCTATTGCACATTTCTTTTAAAAGAACGCATACGAAAATTTAAATATCTCTTGTTTTCTTATTTAGAAGGTATTTAAAGATGTCTATTTTAGTTTTTGTAAATTTAAGAAAAGACGTACAAATGCATTAAATCCACTAAAAATAATACTTAACCGTTAAGAGGCTAACCGTTTTTTATATATTTACATTTTACTCTAATAAATTGTTTTTATTAAAAAAAATAATAAGTAATTTAATTGCCATACTAGAAATAGTCGTACATGGCGTACATTAATTATTTTCATATTTTCTTTATATTTAATGATTTTATTAATTTCATGTTACATTTTCTCAAATCAATTTAACCCTTTAATTAACCCTTTAATAATCACAACCTATTTGAAGAAACATTGTTTTTTGTGTATAAAATTACTGTAATTTAATTTAATTTTAAGAACTATTTTATAAAAAAAAAAATTAAGCTGCTAAGCAAATCAAATTTCCTGAAATAGGAAGAAACAATAATTTAAAATTTAAGAAACTTTAATTTTAAAAATTTATTAAAGTTTATTTTGGAGGGAGGGGAGGTTGTGATACATTCAATTTTTAAAAGCAAACGATTTAATCTTAATGTGATACTTTTTTTAAAATATTATCTATTAAACTTTTAAAAGCAAACGATTTAAACTTAAAGTGATACTTTTTTCAATATTGTTTATTAAGATATGTATTTTATTAAATGTTTAAATTTGTTACAAAAAAATAAAATTATGCTATTGGCAACACCAGATCATATTTTTGTTTTTTAGAAAATTTTCTGGCAACGAACATGAAAAATAGAATTGAGTTTGGTTCCAAGAGGTAAAGACGAACGTTGAATAATTGTGCTTGTGGAAATTGTGTATCTAATTTATGTTTGAAAAGATGTGTGCAAATAAATGTGATGTCCTGAAAACAAGTCATCTTTATTAATAGTCTGCAATACAGTACAACATGCAAACATTTTATTTAAAGTTTAATTTATTTCTATATTCAAGAAAAGTTTATCTGATTACACCAATGTAACACAATATTGAAACTTGTATTTGAAATTATTAATATGGCGGAAAATATTTCTTAAAAATCTAATGCAGATTTTGATATATCCTTACAAATTTCTAAGGGTGATTCAATGTCTATGGATGTTAATGGTGTATACCTATAAAATGAGTCAGTGATGTATAAAAACATCAATGATGACGTTACACAGCCTTTAGAATATTAGGAATTCATTAAAGAAATTAGTTTGATTTTATCATTTCTCAATTGTCTGTATCTTAAGAATATTTTAACCCTACCAGTTCCATTTGCGAAAGCAGAAAGAATCTTCTTGAAGCTAAAATTATAAAATCTTAGTTAATATCATCTATGCGCCAAAAGTGATTGAGTTATATATGTTTAATTGCTCTAAAGAAGTATTTTTCAGAAGAAATTAGCTTAGAAGGCATTAGTGATGAACTTGCAAATTAGAAAGTAAAAAAAAATAATAATTTTAAAAATTTTATTTATTGGAGTAATTTTAATTGAAGCGCTTACATAACTATTAACAATTTTATGTTTGAATGGAGTGCTGATTTTTTGTTACAAAATTTCCTCCTATCCAATAAAAAGAGAAGACAAATAACAAAGGAAGAAATAAAGAATAAGTTGAATCCATTATGCTTTTTCTGATTCCTTCAAAAGTGTTAGTATCAGTTCCATTTATAAGATTTATAAAGTCATTAGAATAGTTATCATTACATTGATTGTTAAAACATATATTTAACTCATTAGAGACTCACCAGTAGTTAGAGTGAATGGCTGATTATTATGAACAAATTTAACAACTGTTCTAGTGTCTCCTGATTTCTTCAGTCAATAGAACTAAGCATATCCTCTTCAACAAAATTTTCTCCACGAGATCAAAAACGAAAAAATTATTTTACTCTTTGGCCTATTGATATTTTTAAGCTCAGCTTTTGACACGTCAATTTCAAGTATGTAATCACTTCCAATTTTATTAAAGTTATATTTAAGGTACGAAATCAAAACTAATTGTTGGCTATGAATTATTCTTATAACCGTCATCAAATTAACTTTAATGATCCTTGTGATTGCTAATGGTGAAATATTTTCAAACTATAACCATATTATCTAAACTATTGATTCATAAAAGAATTCTTGCAAAATCAAAAAAGAATTTTCAAATTATTTTCAGTTAATTAAGCATTATACGCATATTATTTTATTATGGTTCATTTTGAAGGGCAGCAGCATACATACTTTTATTTTTCATTTTATTATAAAAATAAAAAAAAAAATTCTGTCATAAAATACCACAAATGGTAAAATTTAATTTAATTTATATACGAAGAAATCAAAATAGAATAAAATAACTTTTGAAAAGCGAATAGAATCTATTCTAACACCAAATGTACATCAAAAATCAATCCCCTTGTGTAATCTATAAATTATTAATTATGTATTATATATTTATAAAGTCATCGGATGGAGTTTGTGTAATATAAGTAATAATAGACAGAAAATTCAGACTGTATACAAAAAGCAGTGCCTGTGAATGAATTAATTGTTTCTCTGATAATATATTAGGAGTCTTGATATTCATAAAATAATACAATGTGTAAATAAGCTTGTTTTTATATTGAGTCTATAATAATTTGCTCCTGAATTTTAATTAAAATAAAATACTCATCTATTTAATTTAAACATTCTGAAGGAATCGGATATTTTTTTCACCACATTTACATCTACCATACTTTGACATAAGAAAAAAAATCATTTACATTTTTTTATATTTTTTTCCATTAACATTAATATTTTCCACAATTATTTTTATCATTAATTCATAGTTATTTCTTTCATAATAAAATCCCATGAATCTTGACTAATGTTAGAGCATAATTTGAAGAAGACCCGTCTAAAAGGAGTCAAAATATTTCATATTCTATACCTTTTCTAAGGAAAAAAGAAATGTTCAAAAATTAAATCAAATTTCTTATTCTTTTAATTTTTAAACAAGTGTCTGCACCGTATATATATATTAGCATATGATGTCCTCCTTCCAATTTTTGAGACTAAAAATGTCATGTTTACCTATAAAATTCCCCATGCATACATTTCATCGTTGTTGCTGTTGTTTATTTACAATTATTATATATTATTTTTTTTGTTATCTGTAATGTGCTTGTTTAGGATTTAAAATAGCTTTGAATTCTAATATATTATGACTTCCCAGTTCTAACAGATTATTTTTCTTTATTTTGGGTTATTTTTTTGTTAGGTTATTTTTCTTTATTTGGCTTTTTCTTTGTACCTTAATCTGCATCCCAATAACATCAGGACTTCTGCTATCAGAGGATACTGATACTCTGATTTTCGCTTGCAGTCAGTCTGGCAATGGTTGATTGCAGAGGGGATGTCATCTTAAGTTATTGTCATGGCATTATACACATATTATGTAACACTTACCTTTACAAAAGATCTGATTGCTTGCAAAATGATTAGGGTTATCATGAATAGAAATTCTATTTACTTGAAAATTTTATTAAAGCTCTTGTCATGTGCAGTATTTTTTTAAATTTCAATTGGTGTTATTTAGTCGTTGGACATAACAGCTTACTTTAGCAATTAAAAATATAAAGACAAAAAATTCTATCTTTTCATTTATATAATTTAATTTTCAACTAGCAATTTTTTTTTAAAAAAAAAAGTTTTTTTGAAGTAATTTGTTCTTGAATTTACAATCTTTTTTTTTAAAAGAAACTTTTCTCAAATAAATTGGATTACGCATAGGAAAGTAAAATGATAGGTATTGAAGCGAAATAATGGTGAAGAAATTTTACTTGGAATTCAAATTACTTCTTTTTCATTCTGAAGAGATAATATGGATAATTTGATAGAGATTCTGAAGAGATGTTTTGATATATTTAGCTATACTTTTGATAATACTTATACAGTTTATTTAAAAAAAATGAAATTATTTAAAGACGAAAGAAGCTCTTTTTTTTGTGCTCCACATTAAAATTGTCATTACTAATAAAAAGAATTCTTTATTTCTTTTAATAAAGTGAATCTATTGAAATATACAAATGTTCTCGTCTAATTCCTTCATCTATCCTATTACAAAAAAAATCTACTTTTACCTTACTATTAATATCCTTACATACTTAATTACATGAAAACAATTTTCTATGAATAAATTCTACAAAATTATATTTATTGATTATAAAGGTATAACACTCATTTATATTTCACATATAACTTGTGCTAAAACCCCATTTCATCGTAATATTAAAAATATATAAAATAAAATCTTATAAAAACTTATTTCAAAGGAAAAATTTTGAACGTGATTCTCTATGTTAAAAAAACATTGCCCCAACAAGATTTAATTCCTTCTTAAATAAGTACTTAGAATTAATATTGCATTAGAGTTATAGAAGATATAGAATGTTTTTGGACTACTTTCGAATGATAAGTATAACAGCTTCATGTACGACTCTCCTAAATTCGTTTCCATGTCACATGAGAATAAATAAGTGTTATAAAACTATATAACATGAAGTAAACTTTCTATTATGTTACATGACTTTTTCGGAGAACTGGGACAGGAATCCTTTGTATAATTCTAGTGCAGCCTTAAGCAAAATTTTGTTAATATGACTATTGAACTTGTTTAATTAATAGGATTAGCATAATGATGGATATTGTAATATCTAATCTATAACTTCTTTTAAATTTTAGTCGTATTGTTGAAAAAAAATATTTTTATGTCAAAAAGAGAACTGGTCTTTGATAAAAGAATTTATAAATATTTAAATGAAGAATTTTATGCTCACTGACAATCATCTTGTTTTGAGACTTTAAATACATAATAGAATATAAAAGGCTTAAGACACACAATTTAAAAGCTTATTTCCTCAATTAGGAAATTACGATGCACGTATAATTTAATTAAAAGGAAAAAGTATGTGTTAACCGCTAAATAGTAAAATGTTAATGCTGAAGCTTCTTTAAAACTCTTTAAATATGAGACATATTCTTAAATAATTGTATAATGTAAGGGATCGAAAACACTTTTGAAAATTAATTTCAAAACTTTCGGGTTTTTTTTCCCTACAAATCAAAAGTTTACGTTTGTTTATTTTCACATTGACGTAGAAATTTAATATTTATTGATTATATAACAGTGTTGCGTCGTATCTTCAGAATTTTCAAAGCTAATTTGCTGCATAAATCCATAATGAATCTACAAAAAACAAAACATGAACTAACTATATATGTTCTTTGTATAACATAGTTAATTTTGTAGTTGAGGAGAAAATATTATACATTTTTCAGCTTATCAATGAGATTGAATATATCACAATATATTCTTTATATGAGGTCTCTCGAATTAGAATTTGTGAAATGTAAGCACTCGTTTGACAAATTTTAACTCATTAAATAGATCTTCTATACAGTAATATGGTATATTTAGCCGAACTAATCAGAGGTTTTATTTATCAATAGAAAAACATTAGCATCTTGAACAGCAAGTTTTCCTGCTTTACTCATTACTACTTTTGAATTGAAATACGAGTATGTTGTTATTGATATTATTTTTAAAGCTTCGGCTTTATTTTAATATCAAAGCAAAAGCGATCATCCGTAATTGCATTTTTCCTTAATTTAATACATTTTCTTATTAGAACATACATACCTTAAGATATAAGAAACGGCACTTAGCAAAAACACAAAAATATACAGAATAAATAACACTTATTGTAAAGAAATTATATCTCACTCACAATATGCATTCGAAGAAAGGAATACTTTTGTTGTTGTCTTTCGCACTCGTACATAACTATTCGAATTATTAAATGCTCAGATATTTTATAAATTATTCTTTCTCACTGGTTATAAATGCAGTTATTATAATTAGTATTTCATTATTGCTATTTTACCTCACTGTAATTGCTTAAAAAATTATTATGTTAGCATAAGAATTCTAATTGGAAAATATTCTAAACAGATTCTTTGCACTAGAATTATTTTTAGAATATTATTTGTGTTTCTTTAGCAACACATCTCCCTGCTATAATTACTAGAGAGGGAAACAATAACATATAACTTTAATTTAAGGAACTTTCTCTTCATGGATGATCTCCATATTGGTGAACAACTGGAAAAAATTTTTAATGAAGAGTGATCTGACTAATCGGTACAACCCAGCATTTGTGCACTTCTGTTTCTCAAAAGGTGTATATTTAAGTGAATTGAACATTTTATCAATAGCTTAACTGATTTGAGCATCATAAAAGACAAATCATTGCAGCTGAATGATACAAAGACAATGTATTCAGACCTATTATAGTTTTCAGAACATTACAGTAATATGGAATTAATTCTATTTCATGGACGATAACTCTAGGCAAACCATGTTCCTATAGCAGACAATCTATTTATTGACAAGGAAATCCGTTGAACGAATTACTCACTATATCCTTCTGACAATAACTTAACCGGTCCTGTTTCAGAATTTTTAGGGAGAATATTAGCTTGTCGCTTATCATCCAAAGAAACATTTCAACTGATGGAAATTTCTCTTCTTATAAGAGTAAGAGAAAATATCCTATGTCCCATAATTATAATCCCATTGATTCAATGCTACGTAGAAATTGGATATTGCTTTTAATAAGGGAAAATAAATTCTTATTAAAAACCATTTTTATAACTTTACTTTTCTATTTTTTATCTTACAACACCAATATATCTAATATAAATCAGCGAAAAATTTCTTCGTACTCAACTTTTAATCCAAAAATTTCCTTTAATATTAATTTACACTATTAAACTTAACAGAAATTTTATCATATATAAATACCTCCTTTCATTAAACAAAATAATATTTCTGTTCCTCGTATACTTGTTTTGAATAAATTATGCTTTAATTACTTGAGAAACAGATACAGATCAAATTCGCTCGAACTGAGCACATATTCAAAATAGTTGAAGACTGGATATTTCAATAATTTAATTTGTTATTAATATTTGCTAGCGAATAGAAGAAAAAAAATACGTGTTTGGAATGGGGAAAATGATAGACAGCAAGAAAAAGGTAACTAGTTGAAGCAAAGTTAAGTTATAGCTTTTTATTTTGTTAAGAAGTACATGAATACGTAACCCGAAAATTTGATGCCATATTTTTTTTTGTTGGGTAACACGTCTTTCTTCTTTTCTCCGTCTTCATTTTCTTTGTAGCAAACTCACCGAAAGCATAAAATTGTTTTTATTCCTTAATAGATTCCCGTGAATAATGATAAATACAGGTCTCATCAACATTGACAACTCAACACTTCAGTTAATGAATTTTAATTTAATAGCTATTTGGTGCTAAATCATAACTAACCTATGAAGCAGTGGAGAATTTGTTTTGGCTCAATTTTACAATTGAAAGCATTCAATTGTATCTCCAATTTGCCACAGAGATCCTGTTTACATTCCGAAATAGATATTTGCAGATTCATCTAAATTCCCATTCATCAACTCTTAATTTTTCCGTAATGGAAAATGCACCGAATTAGAAACTATCGTCTTATCATTCATCTGAAACTACCCAAGAAATAATAAAAACAAAAATAATTCTTACCAAAAGGTTAAAATGAAAGAATAAAATAGTGGGTAGTAGTTAAACAGATACAGCTTGCATATTTTTCCTATTAAAAATTATAGAATTTAAATGTCCTTGATGCATGAAATAAAACACAAACTTTTTATATAGTACAATATGAAAAATATTTTTTAATTATTTCTTTCTCACTTTCATTACATAATTTCATTTTTAATATTACGCTTTGAACTATCTTGAGTTTTAAATATTTTTGAACTTATTGCTTTGATAATAACATCGAAAAAATAAAAGAATATGAATCTTGTATTATTTATTAATGCATGTTATTAATTCTTAGAAGTTGAAAATATTTACACATTTTCATAATTTCTATCATAATTTATTTTCCCTGCTATTTCGTTACAATTTTAAATGATATATATGTTTATCATTATTTACAGGATGGATATAATTAAAGTGGCCCTATTTAGATCCCTGTAAAACAATTTCTGCCTATCGGATTTTGATGAAATTTGGTATGCGAGGCCAATTATAAAATACTTCTTCAATAAAACATTAGTTCAGATTTTGACCTCTATATTGTGCTTTACAAAAATTCCATATGCACATTAGTCAAACATATAAAGAGGCTTGTAAGCAGAATCAGAAAATCATTCTGCTTCCCTTTGTAATCGTTATTCATGCCCTTACACAAGAAATATCGAGTTTTACTGAGGAAATTGTTTTATCAGAACTGCAGCAATAGCTTAGCTGTACTGCATGAATATCGTCGTTTAAAGGGATTGCGGAAAGTGTCCATGTCTAAGAATGGTTTGAAGAAAATGATTATGAAATGTGAAGAAACTTCAGACTTCGGTGTACTGCTAAAAAGAGGGTGGAAATCGGTTGCGAAAGAAATTGTCGAAAAAATCGCTATTGTTGTGGATAAAAGAGCCTCCAGTTCCAGCCATTCTTCAGCAAGTGCTCGATCGGTGTCTCGAGAGTTGGCATTTCCATGGTCGACAGTACGAAAGATTCTGTGATCCATTTTAATAGTAAAAATATATATATATATAACATTTAAAAAAATTTAAAAAAAGTTAAATTCCTGTATAAGATCCCCGAAGTGCAAATGCTGCAACATCAAGACCCTCAAACACGCTTTGATTTTATTTGCGATTTTCGGCGACAATGGAAGTTGATGATGGCCTTGGAAAATTATATGATCAAATAAGGAGACTTTTTCGTTAGATGATGCTGTGAATAATCAAAATTGTCGTATATGAGGTACTTCCCCTCCTATTGTGCTACATCAACAACCGCTGCATTCTGATTGCTCAGTTGTAGGATGAGGAATTACAGCTGATTTTATATTCGAAGGGTTTTTCTTTTGAAACTCTCACTCCTAGCATTATACGCCATGTTTCTATAATCCCTCGAGATTTTCTTTGCGCTACCATAGAACGCACTATAATGTACTTTCAACACGTAATTGACGTCAATGGAGCACAAGTTTAGCACACTCTGTAATTGAATAAAATTTAAAGATTCTGACAGATATTTTTAATCTTTTTTAAGAGCCACAATTCCCTTAGGTTGCAAAATTTGAATTATTTTTCTATTGCAGAAATCATTTTTCCATAGTCCGTAAATCATATGAACCAAGTTTCAACAAAATTTAATAAGTAGAACTTCTTCTAGAGGTGTCTGAATAAGATCACTTTAATTAAAACCACCCAGTATTTTAAGCTGTATTTTCATGACGGACAGGATTTGGGGAATAAACAAATTTCAAAGAAATATTTTCACAAATAGTTGTGAGGTAAAAAGAAAAATGGAGCTTAAAGAAATATTTGGTAAATAAATTCTTGTAGAAGCATTTGTAATGAATTATATTTATATGAAACATGTTTTGTACTTTTTATTATGTATCTTCCTATTCTCAATGAATTAGATTACGTATGATCGTAGTTTTGAATTAAACTGCAGTAATTTTTATTGATAGAACAAAAATATTTGTTTTTAAGCTGTTACATTTTATAACTGTCAAACCGATAACACTCAAAAAAAAAACGATATTTTAATTGCATAATAAAAAGTATATATTTTAAATATCTATGAGATAAATGAATATTATTCCAAATATGAAATTTATTCCAAATAAAGTATTTTGTTGTGTTTCTGAATTTGTTTGATCTTGTCCTCAACAAAACATTCTAAATATTTGCTAGGCATACAAGAAGGAGAATAAAAGATATTTCAGATTAATATTATTGAAATAAAAATAACATATCTAAATATTAAAATGAAACTTTATTAATCAAAATGTTGATTTCATGACATCTGTGACAAAAACTACGCAGCGCATTTTATTAAAAAAATATTGAAGTGTCAGAAAGCAAACAAATTTTCAAACACAAACGACGAATAATTAAGAATTGTCTTTATTCTTATACAAAAAGCAAATAACTAATAATTCAAGAGAGTCGAAGAAGAAAAAACTGAAAGCTAAACAGAGTGCAAAACAAAACAAAAAGAAAAGGAGAAGCTGAAACAAAAATAAAAATTCAAAATATAAAAATGGTAAAGGAGGCATATATTTTTTGTTTTTATTTCCATTCTTACATTTGGCACATGATATATAAATAAATATATATTTCTAAAGATAAAAGATAATGCTTTGTAAAATGATACAAATATTTTATAACATAACTTGCGTACATAAAACTAATAAATCAGGAAATTACAGAGCATCTTTTGTACATTTGATTATTTTTCACATTTTGTACTTCTGATTTATGAGCAAAAATTTAGTAGTGAAGCATTGTGATTAAAATATTGAATTGTGGTTTTTTTTTACTACAGTTACTAAACTATTTTCTAATTTCACTAAAATTACAGCACAATGTTACATTTTTTTCTTTGTTTAACTTCATTTCCTCACTCAGACTATCTTTAAAACATTCGATTTCTCTAAATTTTTAACATATATATATATATATTTCCCAACTAAAGTAATTTTGCACTTTTCGTTGTCTGTTACATAAACATTAAATCATACAAGTTTGCCCGAGGCGAAAGATGTGTGATGTATAAATATATTTATATAGAATTTTATCAATTTTCGCATCTTGATTTTTTCCGACAAGAAAGCTGTTCTCCTCACTTTTGCTACGTGACTGATGTAATATATCAGATTTATCCATTTCAGTAAGAATGCCGTTTCCTTTCCATGTTTTTTCACGGACGAAAGCTGGGCATATAAACAACGTGACAAGAAACCAAAGAAGTATTTTGTTACTTGTCTACCCTACTACCTACCCATTTTCTCTTTTGGCCTTTTTCGTCTATTTAAGCCGGATGATTCAAACCGACAACATACAATCGACAGAGTGAGCTTAGAAGTAAGAAATGCCTCTATAGTTCCCATTCCACTCCAGAATTGTACCATAATCAAAGTTTCAGAGTATTTCAGAAAAAGAAATTATTACTCAACAATGCAAAAAAAAAAATGTTGCAATGTCTGAGAAAAAAACAAGATCAACTTCGTAAAATAATACATATACTAAAATACATATAGAAGCTCTCACTACAAATGCCATAAAATTCTTCAAACATTTGCGCATTGCCCTTTAACAGAAAACATCCTAAAGCTTAATTATGTAGTGATATTTTATTCGGAATTAATTTTGGAAATGCCATCGATACAAAGAATTAATGTAAACATTACTTCTTTGAAAAGTTATGAACTGATATTAATATTTTTAAATGGCTGAAAAATAAATACTTGGTCATATTATATTTATTCTTATGCTTAATTACACTCACAAAATACACACTATAATACACTCAACACTTAATATAATTAATTTAAATTACAAAGACACACACACAATCATATTTCTTTACAACTTGGTAATAACTATTTTTACTGATATTTTTTAAATAAAATAATTGAATGTACAAATAATTGAAGAGTTGTACCATTTACGTGCATTATTAATGTTGCTACATTTTTATTCACATCTTAATGGTGTAAAATGAAGCAAAATGTTTTTCACAAAATAACTGAAAGATTATCCCATTGTTTTCATGTTTGCTTGATATATTTTCTATTTATTTATTTCGTTGGGAATAAAATGATATAGTTTTTTCTGTACTAAATTCTTAAAAAAGAACTTGAAAGTTCTTACTGATTCAAAATTCTCAAAGTTGGAGCAGAATAAGTTTCACAAAATAATTGAAATCTTCTCCCATAGTATTCATGTTTGCATGACAAATAATTTTTTTTATTAATTCAGTTTGGAATAAGATGTCAAATTTATTTCTGCAGTAAATTCTTTAAAAAACGATTTTAAAAGAACTTATATTATGGCGAAAATTCTCACAGAATCCCACACTTGTTCCTGAGAAAGGTTTCTAAGTATGGAGATTTGTGATTTTGCAATAAGTCCTGCTATAAGTAAATGCTCACATACCCCTTATCTAACGTAATACGTACACTTGTGGTATTTTTTCTATAATTATTATCTCAGTCCATATTCTTTAGATGATCCCGCTTGTGCTGCTACTTTGTATTTGTTATAAGCCTTTAATTTTTTCTTATATTGACAAAAGTTTCTTTTCGCCATCGTAATATTGGCAAGAGCCAGAAATTTCTGATTATTTTAATGTTATATTAAACCTTGTGTGATCTTTAAATGCTTCATATGTGATGAGTAATGGACAAGAAATAAATTTATTCGGAGTTTGAATTATAAGTAAGGGTCGTTCACGCTTATTTCAACTTATTTATAGTTAAACACAAAAGAAAGCAGATTAATCTAACAAAAATATATGTTCAATTGTGATGTGATTGTTTATTAACGTCCTAATGAGAAACAACACAAAGCCTATTGGTGAGGAGCCTCGCAATTTTAAAACTAGGTCAAGTGGCGGGAATTATTCCTGAACTGGCAGCTCCCTCTCCAAATATCTACTTCACGCCAACGGAAAGGCTTAGGATCTCAAGTAGATTTCACGTGAATCAACTCAGTCTTGGGCTCAGTCCCCCATGGGTCTTTAGTAGTATCAGGGCTCGAATAGCAATTCGACGAAAGCAAAGTCGGACGCGAATTCATACCCATGACATTAGGAAACCTCGACTACTTTTTCTATACAATAACCCTAAAGAAACGCACATGTAACTCGTTTTGGTAACTCATTTGAGACCTGAAATTTCACAGGTACATATTAAACCGGAAGATATTCATATTAGGCCAACCTCTTTCTTTTTAATAATCTAGTGAATCTAAAATTGAGTTCTACTTTAAGATATTTAAGTTCAAAATTAATTTTAAATTTATTAACGTAAATATTTTTTTTTAAAAAAAACTACTTAGACATTAAAAGTTATTGATAGTAATTTAATTTAGGAAAAGAAAACGTTTACATGCATCAAAAAAATAAATTATATATTTTACTCTAAGTTAAAATTCCAAATCTAGAAAATTAATGAACTTTTTCAGAAATATATTTGTTCATGTATAATATTTTATACATGAATAAAACATGACCATATTATGCAACGTATGCTAGAAAGGCAGAATATTAAAACATTAATATTCTTTATCTAAAATTTAACAAGAAATTTGAAATTCAGCTTTAAAAATTTCATGTAGTAAAAATATTTAAATAATATGTGATTCTATGTATTATTATTATTTTTGCACTTTACCAGTTTCAACAATTTTTTTCACATACGATTTATTATTAATTGCCGTACAGAACAGCTCAATTTTTAACACTCAGATTCATAAATGTGTATATTTCTGGATAAAAAATAACATTATAGATTAATTATTAATGATTTGGGGACAAATAAATTACTTGATGGATTATGATAACAATAACAGTTAATTAAAGTTAGAGGGGATTTGTAAATTAAACATACTTTTCTGCTCATTTTTCAGAAAAACTTTGAACAATATTATTAATACTTTTAGAAAACTTCACTGCGTCTTTAAATTAACCTATTTTGGACAACTATGAATTGTTAATCATTTTTTTGCTCCGTGATTTCATCAATTTCATGAATAAACCTTATTTAATGAAAATAATAATCGTTTCTATAGTTTGAAGAGGCCACGGTAACCTAGTGACCATGGTCGAGAACTTGCTACCGGTGTTTTGTCGTGTAATGGTTCGAGCCCTGATGTAACGAAAGACTCGCATTGTAACCACCGTTGGTGAACGTTAAATATGTCGAGGTCCCTTGTCCTCCCATTGGCGTGGTGTGGAAGTCTGAAGTAGGAGAACCAGCTCTTGTGTTGTTCTTGTCTCTTGACTGAGACTGAAAATTATGAGATTCAACACCAATAGCCCTCAAGTTGCTTCTCAGTGCCAGGTTAATAAATTATCACAATCTGCAGTTCGATTAATTATCTTTAAAATTTTATAATTTTTTGGGTGGGATATGAATAATGTTGGTAAAAATGAATAAATTAACTCTTAAAGCTATAGCTGTGATTCTTAATATGATTATTTTCGGTATTTGTTTTAGTATTATTCGTATAATTGAAATTTAAATTCGTCAATATGCATTCCAGGTTAATCTAATGTAGAGAGTTTAAAGTAATCAATGTATTACTTACTGAAATAAAGTCAGTACACATTGGATGGATTTTTCTTTAGTTATGTGATAAATCTGAACCTCAGTTTAAATTAAATAAAGAATACAAAATAAATGAATTTTTTACCTTTGGTATATTTAATAAGTAAAATTTTATGAGCAATTACTTAATAAGTGATTCATTTTTAAAAATGCAGATAAATATCCATGCTACTTTGGGTACTTTTGTAAAATGTAAGTTACATTCTACCACGAAGTCAATATTCAATCATTACTAATACATCAAATGCAATGAAATATATAGTGGTTTTGTTTCATATAAAATGTTGTTCTTGTGACTTACTCCACAATATCTAGTCAAAGGGCTAGACCAAGTCCACGAGATCATAAATATTCAAGTAATCATATAATAGCTGAGATAATGTAAATGCATCATCTTTGTCTGGCCCCATATAAATTAAAAGATGCTTGGAAGAGGCCTGGAAAAACTGCAATTATAGCAGGCTGGATAGGCTTTCGGCTCCTTGTCAAAAGTAAGATTCCTAATATATTTTCTAGGTCTTCAAATGGTAATGTGGATACCTCTATCTCCCTTAATAGTAAAGACATCACCAGGAGCTTACCTGTTGTACCATAAGTGAGTTGTATAGGTTTTCCATTATTGCTAGTAAGAAATTTTTATGTTTTAATTGGTTTCAAGGGAGATGAAAAAAGTGTTTGATTCTGATAGAATAGATAATCCTTCCTTGGCCAAATTACCTGCATTTTTGTTACCAAAGACTACCTTATGAGACGGAATCCATCAAATGTAGATTCCGTGTTATTGTGAAAGATGTTTGAGGGAGTTTTGAATAGAAACTGACCTAACTGGATTAATTATTCAACAGACATTACAGAAATCTTAAAACTAATAAGCATTTTGTTCAGTTTGCCGGAAATATCAGACGGAATTTTGAATTTCCTAATATCATTCAGGAGATTACAAGTATTCTTATCTACTTGAAATTGTACACATTTAAACAAATTTGAGTCTTTAAAATGAACTTTTTAACAAAAACAACTTTACAGATATTTTGAAGTGTTACGCCGTAGAAACGAGAGATACAAGGCATTCAAAATCTGAGAATTTTCATGTTTTCCCTGATGACTATGATAATCGCCTTACTGCATGTCTTTTCGAACTTGTTTCTCCTTCTGTGCAAGGAAATATCGAAAAACGTTTGATGGAGAACTGGAATCTATCCGAATTCCTCTGAAGTTATTTACTGTTTTTTGATATTAAATTTGATAGAGTAGTTTTATTTTCAAATTCTAAAACCACAATTCAAACGATTAGCTGAGCTAAATTACTCATATCAAATGAAATATCTCAGAGTTAGCAATATTTGAGGTAGTTGTATTTATGGATGAGACGTGTAGTGTTTGAATGAATACCTGGCGACTGTGGTATTTTTGGAAACGAACAAACTGAAAAACCAACAAATTGGGCTAGAGGTTAATTCAAAGGAGACTTTCGACACTTTTAATCTGTTCTAAATGGCTATATGTGTAGCAGTTAATTTATAAAACTTAATAAATTTCTAATTCAAGACAGGACAAAGTTAAAGCGCTGGAGAGCTGTTGACAGTTCCCAACAGTCCATGGTGGCAATCTGTCTCTCCATTCGTCTCCTGATGGTTCATGATTGTCAAACAAAGAACCTCCATCGCATTGAAATATTTATGAACCCTGGCTACTCTCTCGGTAATTTGGCAAATGCAATGAATTGAGACCACCTCTGTCGTTGTGCATTACTTCAAGACGACTCAGAAGAGAAATTTTGATATTTGAGCGTGCTAGAAAACTTTTAAGGTAATGAATTCTGTCAATTCTTCCCCCTCCCCGTTTTTAGTTCTAGCTTTGCTCTGTCATTTAAAGAAAATAATAGTGACAGAAGTTTTATCACATCATTTACATGTTATATATGTTATTAAATTTCCTTAAAAGATATAACAACATAAAAAAATTACCAATTTTATTTAAGCTTATTATATCATTTTTTTATTCTCATTTAATTTTTTTTTAAATTAAAAATTATATTTTAAAATAGATGCCAAATAGTCCTTACAATAGAATATCCATTTTTCAGTAGAACAGCATTTCAATTCAAGTTTTGCGATAAGTATTCACTTCGCTGAAAAGGATCCAGAATGTTTGCATTACGAATTAACTGATATAAATACATATAATTATACTTTTTTAAGTATAATATTTAATTATAAATTGGACAGATGATTTTTTCATTACATAAGATTTCTAATTAATGGATTCAAACAACATCTAAAAAGTAATTTACTCTTTTACTTATATAACTCGATAATGGATTACAAAGAGCAAGTCAGCTACTGAAATAAAAGAACGTTAATGAAATTCTATTAGAGAATTAGATTATTCCCGTTAAATTCTTCTCAGATGATTGGAATAAATAAAATTCCTTTCTAAGCT
>BMAW01056365.1:129109-139971 GCA_019974015.1 Nephila pilipes
TTAAGAAATTATATGATACTGTATACTAAGTATTATAATTCATTTACGAGTAACAATGAAACATAAAGAATAAAATATCACTTTAATTGAACAAAGAATGTAGCGTTAATTATATTATTCCATAATGTTTAATTAACTAACTATATATTAATATATATTATATTTTAAATATTTAAATAATCTTATTTTGAAGGACTCAGAAACCGTCTGGAACAAAGTTTATCAAAAATCCTTAAATTGACAACAGAAAAACTTAAAAGTGAAAAGATGAATGAAAGATTGATTATCCTCACTGAGTAGATAAATAAGTAATTTAAATGTCATTCTTCATTATCCTGAACAACATACCAGATGTGCAAAACACGTGAAAATTTATAATGACTTAGGATGTTGTGAAATGCAGCTTAGGGTAATAGAGATTTTTTAAAAATATAAAACAAAATAGTTCCATTTTTATCAATATATGACATTAACGTATCCTTAATGACTTTATAAATACACTTTTCGAAGTGAAAATTCTATTTGCATTGAAAACGTAATATAAATATATCAGCACAATTTTTTATATTTCATGTCGTCAATAAAATAGGGATTACACTTTTCTAAAGTATTACAACATTTTATTAGTAATAGAAACTCAAGCGATGATAGCAAATTGGATGATTATTTATTCATAGCGCATAGAAGTAACACAAGGGTTATTGTAACTCACCTTGTTTGAACCACTGTAAGACAAGGCCACTCATCTTTTTCCAATACCACACGAGATGTATGCCTCAAATTTATTTATATTTATTCTCATTTTGCCTACATTTGACATAGTTCTACAAACAAAATTCAAATGAATTTTAAAAAATATTTAAAAATAACTAACTTTAGATATATATTCCTTATTATTTACTAGCTGTTTTTAGTTGTCGAAATAAGAAACTAGCTTTCTGTTCTTTCACTGTTTATTTAACAATGATAAACCAACAATAAACAATGACAATTTAAGCTGCTCATTTTCAAAAGTAAATTTGAATTACACAAAACAAATTCGAGAAACATATATTCCGTCTACAGACCTAGAGCATCGATCTCAAAAAAAAAGGGCTACTCAGAAAGCTAAGGTCCATCTAGCCCATGGTTCATCTAGAAGATCTGAAACCGAAAAAAAAAATAGTTTCTACATAGATATCGTGATAACACGTGGGTTTGACATACGAGGGCGCTAGATCCACCACAAAACCACGTGATTACCACCTACGTAGACCAATGGATTCGTAACAGGAATTAAGTCTAGGGAAATGTAAATCTAGCAGCTGAATATTGCTTAGTGAAAAGCAGGGCTAAATGTATTTAGAGAAACTTTTGTTGAACTCTAATTGAAAGAACTCCATTTTACATGGAACTTGATAATGTGTTGATTTTACAGCCTCTAAAAAACAAATAACTCAACAATAGGAGCATTTATCAAAGCAAGGCAAAAGTGAATCACAAATTAAATTGAATCAGAGCAATACGTAACTGAACTAAAGTACAACAATCTTAAACCTGATTTTTCAATGACAGTTAAAAAACTTAAGGACTTAATCGTTAAGGATACAGAGGATAATGAAGAATTCGCTAAAGATTTGTTTACGGGTATGATATAACAGCGGAAAACTATAGAAGAAAAGTTGCAGCGAGAAGTACTTGCTGATACAAAAAGAGGACAAGAATTTGAAGAAAATTCCGCCTTGAAGCTCTTGCTATTAAAGAGAAACAGCGTTAAAATCTAATTGAAATTGAGTTAGAGCGGTTAAAATTTGAAAATCAAATCAAATTATACAGGGCGGTTGACAAGATCTGCAATTTAAATTTACTAGGCAAGAAAATATCCAAATGTTTCAATAAATATAAAATTAATGAAGATTTTAGCTTATATTTAATCTTATTCGAGCAACAATTTCAGTGTTTAACTATTCTAAAATAACATAAGGTTTCATATCTGTTAGAAATCTTACTTTCAGAAATTTTTGACATCGTCGCACGTGAACCAGAGGAGAGAGAAAACAACTACGACCAAGTAAAAGAACTGCTGCTAGAAAGATTTAAATTGACGTCCGAAAATTTCTCCAGTTATTTACCATGCATCAAAAAGTTTATAGCCATAATTAGGCCGATTTTTATCATGAACTTACAACATATTTCGAAGGGTGGACATCAGGGTTAAAAATCTAATCTTTTGAATGATTACGAAAACTGATCACATCTTAGATGAAATGAAACGTAGAACTTTTACTGACTTCATACAGCATTTTCTATACCAATAAAGAATGATAAGTTTGCAAGCAGAAGTAGCAGAAAAACTTGAAGTGTATGAAGACATCAAGAGGACACAAAATCAAAAACAAATCAATACGTATTTTAGAAGCAAACAAGATTTTAGAGCACCAAAAAAATTTCAATGGTTTGAAACGCCAAGAAAATTTGCACTGGAGAGATCATGTAGGAAAGTTGCAGCGACCAAAAGTTACAATTTATCTCATGAAGTTCAATTCGCCAGTCACGGAAGTTCTGAAGGAAACCACGAAAACTCAAATCGACTGATCTAAAATCAAATTCACGTACGGAAGTGAAAGATATTCCAGTTCAAATGTTTCTAATAACTCTCAAACAAATTTTTCCAGGTTTAGAAGATTCTACGAAAGAGCCAAATACAAGCCAGGCAAAGAGAACACGAATTTCACGGGAGAAACAAGCAAACATGAGCCACTATCAGTCAAAAAAATCTAAGTACCAAAGAAATAAAGTTTGGAAACAAGAAAGTTATCGCGCATATCGTCATTGGAAGTACCGTCAATCTAGAAAATACCAGCAGAAGAACCATCGATCCAATGAAGCTAGCGAAGAACAAAATTCTCTTAATTTGCATCGGAGATGCTCAAGTTACTACTATAAGATTTTTTGAACAAGAATATCGGATGGATGGAGAAAACTATACACTAACATGGCATGTGATACCTACAACAAAACTGAAGCTCGAAGTACTCATGTTCCGATACTTTAGAACGAACATCAGTCAACTCCATGAAGAATGATGTAGAATTTATTAAATAAGAAAATCAAGCAGTCCTGATGCAAATATAAAAAAGTAAAGTCGTCGGAAAAGTAGAACTGAATCACACAGGAGACCCTGAAATCGAGAACGAACTTATGAAGATGATAGAAACTACAAACCTGAAAAGACGGCAAGCACAGAAATCACCATGCGAATTATTTTGAAGGATGATGAAGCAGTTTGTCAATCATCACGCCGACTAGCATTTACGGAAAGAGAAGAAGTAAATAAACAGATAGAAGAATGACACAAAGAAGATATCAGATGCCCAAGCTCATCAGAATACCCCAGTCCAGTCGTAATGATCAAAAATAAAAATGGAACTTCAAAAATATGCGTCGATTACCGAAAGTTCAACCAGAAGCTGGTGAAAAATAAATTTCATTTACCTCTTATCGAAGATGTTTCAGATACGCTACAAGAAGTAAAGGTTTACTCCACGTTACATTTACGAAACGGCTTTTTCCCCATCAATGTTAATGAAGATTGCAAAAATTCGTTCCAGGTGTTTGATTTCAACAAATTATTTTTGAATTAAGAATGAGCCCAGGTTTTTTTCCCCATATTTGTCACAAGCATTATTAAAGACTTACAGGTAAAAGTATTTTAGTCAGTTATATGGATGACCTTATTGTTCCAGCAAAAGATGAAAAAGAAGTACTCCAATAACTTCAAATTATGTTTGAAGTTACAAAGAAATATAGTCTGGAGATAAAATTCACGAAATATTAATTCCTAATGCAAAAAGTTGAATTTTTTGGTCAAAATATAGACTGGAATCATCAAACCATCCATCGCAAAGATATTAACAGTTGTAAATTTTCCAGAATCAACAACCTTAAAGAAAGTATAAAGTGTTCCATAATTAACAGGATATTTCCAAAAATACATCAATGATTATTTGAAAATTACGAAACCGTTAAGCGACCTAACAAGGAAAGAAAATCCATTTGTTTTTTGATCAAAACAGAGAAAATAATTTGAAAGGTTAAGGAAAGTATTATCTGAAGATCGAGTCTAACACAATTACAAATATAGAAGAAGTAAAGATTGCACATGGAAGCAAGCAAATTAGGCCACAGTGCAGTATTATCACAAGAATCCAAATTACATCCACCTTATTATATGTCAAAGAACAAGTTCAGCTGAAGAGAAGTATGACAATTACGAATTAGAAGTCCTCGCCATAATAACAACATTAAAGAAGTTTCGAGTATACCTCTTAGGTCAACATTTCAAAACAGTCACAGAATGTTCTGTCTTCCAAAAGATAATGCATAAAAAAGACTTGATTACACATATAGCCAAATAAGCTTTTCCTCTAGAAAAATTCGACTACGAAATTGAACATCAAAAATTATCTACACGATTGAGAAGTTGAAATTACAACAAAAAAAACTTTAGAAACTCCATAAGAATCATATCAGATAGAGGATCAGCGTTTACTGCAAAAATGTTTAGTGATTATTGCACAGGAGAAGGTATTCAACATCTATAAATAGTCATGGATGTACCACGAGGAAACGGACAAGTTGAAAGAATTCACCGTACACTTATCCCAGTTGAAACCAAATTTAACCTTAGACGACTCTACTAAGTTGTACAAGGTTATCGATCGACTTCAAAGAATCCTTAACAATCTTGCCTGTCGAAGCACCAAATGTTCACTATTCGAACTTTTGATTAGTAATAGAATGAGAAACAAAGAAGATGTCAGAATTAAAGACTCGCTCCTAGAAGAATAGTTCGAAGAACTACACGAACAACGAGAATTACTACAAAAAGATACTAAAAAGAACATAGGAAAAATACAATCTGAAAATCGGAGAACCTGTAACAAGAAAAGGAATATAGCTCTGAAGTACAAGAAAGTTGATCTAGTAGCCATCCAACGAACTCAGTTTGGAGTTGGACTAAATCTAAGACCGAAATACTTAGGACCTTATGAAATCGACAAAGTCAACCGTCACAATAGATTTGTAGTAAAAAAAATAATAAATCATCACGAAGGACCGAACTCTATAACCGCATCCACCTATCTGATCAAACATTTTTCGATTAACACCATTAAGATATCAAATGTAGATAGATATTATTTGGTGAAACTCGTTTGATTTAATTTTATGTATGTAATTTTCTTTTCATTTATTCGATATTATCTTGTATTATTTACATTTACTGTATTTGCTTATTTACATTTTATATTGCTTTATGTCAGTATTTTCTATCATTAATATATGATAAAGTAATTCAAAAATTGATTACATATTTTTCTAAACGTAGAATATAGTTAAAATAGAATATAGTTAAATGTAGAATAAAAGTTTTGAAATTCATCTTTTAATATTGTGTTATTTGTTACTTTGGAAAAGTATGAAATATAATTAGTAAAGATTTGTGAATTCCAGTATAGCTCTATTTAGAGGGGTCAAACTGTAGGATTTTCCAGCAGATCATCAATTTATTAACTGCATTTTCAATGACAATGTAAAACTAGTTCCACAGTTACTCGATAGATGGTACCACGAATCAGCATCATAAAAAAACTCCCCCCCCCCCCCCCCCTCTGTTCCTGAACAAAACTGAGAAGAACTTCACTCTCGCCTTTCTCTTTCTTCCGACTTTTCTCTTCTCCAAGTGTAGCTAAAATATGAGTGCCAGCACACGTTTCAATATATATATATATATATATATATATATATATACGATAGGTAGGAGGTGAAAGGTTTTCAGTATTTCATAATTAGTTTAAGAGAAATTTTCTTCAAACTATTATTTTTCAATATCATTAATAATAAGTAATAAAAATCATTTCGGTGTCTAATCAGGAAAGCAAGTTAGTATCGGATGAGCTCAGAGATATTAAAAATGCTATTACGGTTATTACTAATAATTTGTTATCTGTTTGTATTGTTAATCAGTGCAAGTGTTGTTTCTGTTCTTCTGCTTATCTGGAAAAGTGTTTGATTGTTCTGTTTGTTTATAAAAATTCTGCTACTTGTGCTTTGTCCTTTCCTGAATATGTGCTGATAAAGTGTCATTTTCTATTATCGTCTTTTTAGGATTATTTTTAAATACACGAACATAAGGTTTTCTTTGAAGTACTTTATATGTATTTGTATATATATACAGGGGGTTTATAAAATTTTGGGCAAGCTTTGATGTTTCATAACTCACAAAATAATGAAGATAGATAAAAGTTAATAACACAAATAGTTAGATAGACACAAAAAGTTGCATGACCCCTGTCAAGAAACTTCCACATGTGCCTCCTTCGTCAATCAAGGAATATAAAGATGATAGTCCATTTCAGGCCAGATATCGACAAGCATGTCGGATTCCACAGCGGTAATTGCGGTTGTAATGTTCTTCATGTTCGTCTGCAATGTTTCTACACTTTCCTTTTGCTAACGATGTTCTTTACAAATCCCCAGAGAAAAATGTCCAAAGAAAGGTGAAAAATTTCATATTTCCTCAACTTTAGAGTTTCAGCAACTTTTTGTAACAAGATGGTGCACTACCTCATTAGGGCTACTATCATTCATAGTCCTTTGAATGACCGTTTTACAGGATGTTGGATTGGGCAAGGTGTTTTAATTCCTTATGTAACCATGCCATCTGATATAACCCCGCTGGACCTTTTTCTTTAGGATATGTAAAACACATCGTAAAGGAGGAAGGCATCGAACATTAATTACCTAAAAGCCAGGATTACAACAGCAATAGTCGTTATGGATGCCAACATGCTTGCCGGTAAATGGTGTGAAAGACACAATGAGGAGAACTTATGATACATATTTTAAAATTATGTTTGCAAATGAAGCAGACAGAACGAACAATTTAAAATCACCAAGGAGAAACGTATTTCCAAAAGAAAACAGTCTCTAGAGGAAAAATTTAACAAAATATAAGAATGCTAATTCCTCAAGAAATTTCTTTTTAGTAAGCTCAAAAAAGGATGGTTTAACAAGTTGAGTAGCGAGTATTGAAATTCGTTTTAGAAAAGCAAAATGAAGGTTGCCCAAAATCCCTTGAAGTGAATAAAATTGAAAGCTTTATTAAAATCTGTCCATTTAAATATTTCTATATAGGAGTCTAAGGCAAATATAGTTTGTTGTGGACAAATAATGAAATGGAACGGTTTATCACTAAGTAGGCGGACAACTCGCATGCAAAAAATTCTTAGAGTCTTTAGTTCTGTGAATTCTCAGCAGTATGATACATAATTACGCAAAAAGCATTATTACAATGTTGGATATATGAGAAATGCCGACTAAGTACCAGACTATTTTGACATTTCTTCCAACTTTATGGCAAATAAAAAGATTTAAGAAACAGTCTTGTTGAAATCAACTGGCTACAAAAAGTCCAAATTTACTAATATACTTACTGTTACTGCTAATTTACAAAACTTCGACCTAACATTATATTGAAACATAAAATAATGTCCAAAGAAAAACTGCATACTTAACTCATTTTTCGAGTCCAAGAAATCGGTTGCTTGATAGAGTAATTAATATTAGACTGGTTGAATGTGGTATGAGAAAAATGGCCAGATTCTTCAAGAAACACTCGCTCCATGCTAGTCCATGATGGATTTCGAGGTCCCTTGACAGCATGCGTAAAAAATAAAAACTCTTAATTCCGATCTTACAACAGCACCGGGTGGTACGATACTCCAGCTGCATTTCTTGGATGGGGATCTTAATTAACCATTTAAAGAAAATGAATGAAAAGAATACAAGTATGGGCAAACATTTATTAACACCTTCTGGAAAAATTTAAAAAAAGAAAAACATGAGTCTTTCTTTTAGAAGAATGGTTTGCTACCATCTGGCTGAAATTCGAGCCTGAATTGATAGTTAAAAGTTTCAAGAAATGTTCCATTTCTAATAGCTTACATGTTCTGAAGATACTATTTTGTGGGATATTGAAGGTGTGAACGAACATACTAACGTTACCGATGTGACTTCAAAGACTTTTGATTCTGAAAACAGTTCAAATTCTAAATAAACATTTATTTTTCATGTATTTACTTTCTGTTACTTTTTTAATATTATCTAATTTATTTTACGTTACTTAATTTTATAGTATTGAATATAACAGGTGTTTATAATTATTGTAAATAAATGTTTATCTGATTAAGTTATATTTTCTTGAAATTCGTTCATGTAAAATGAATGGATCATATTAAATTACTCTTTTTTTCTATTCTTATGGAAAATTTTGTTGTCGAGTTAAATAATTCGGTACCATGCTATATTAGAACTAATAAGGTATATATATAAGATAAAGCAAATAATTTATCATTAAAATATATATATATTTATATATATATAATTTTTTTAATAATAACTTAAATTCCTAATTCTTTCCATTCTTTAACACAAAAGTAAAGAGTTTATTTCTATTTTCTAATCCAATTCCAAAATAACGTTTTGTTTATTAGGTAACGTGCTCGTAAAATTTGTTTAATCTGCTTTCCCTTGGTAGTAAATCTGTCAGAAATAATCCCTACTTGATTTTCTGTCTGTAGCTAAAGTCCTCAAAATCTAAAGGGACCCTAGGAACTCTGCATCTAAAACTTGGAAAATCATATGATTGACAAAATGTCCCAGGAAAATCCGTACAATAAAACTCAATGCAAGGTAAGAAAGCTGGCTACTGTTTCTCTCTTCTGTTATATTCACGTGGTCTTTCGCTTTTGCCTTAGTTGCTGAAGCTGCGCTGCGTTCATTATCATGTAATGCTCACTCTCGCTCAGCAACACTAAAATAAACAATAGATAAACTTGAACTTCTTTTATTTGAATACTAATTTTTAAAGAAAGAATTAAGTCATTATATATATATATATATATATATATATATATATATATATATATATAAGCACTTCAGAGTGATGAGGTTGTTACTTGCTGTAGCATTATTCGTTTAATATCCTCTTCTCATCAACATATAGAAATAAGAATAAGATTAATTTTGCTTGTGAGAATAAAATTCCAATGAGAATTTAGCGTAATAAGGAATTTAATTAGAAATTTGATTTAAATATCACCTGAACATGACTATACTGATAACTTTTATACTCTCACCACTTTTGTATTGCGGCCATACATTTCGTATTAAATATATCTCGATTTGTTTCAGTATAAAATAAGAAGATACTAGAGAAAGTTATTTTAATAAAAGTCCTGATGAACATTTGATATAGTCATTAGTTAAAGAAGAACTGGATGCAGAAGACATTTTTATTGATAAGCCAAAGACATATTTGGTTTTGTAATAAAAGCTATATAAGATTATTGAAAATCATTGCTAAGAAAACCCTTTTCCGCCTACTTATTTTTATCTCGGTTTTGATCTCACACGTGATGTCTCATATCACATTTCGATTTTTGGTACGTGCCATTTCTTTCAAATAGATTTTCTCCACTTTTCCAAGAACTGCAGAGTTTTATCCTCTGACCATCAACCATGGAAAAACAAAACGTGATCCACAATGTCAAATTTCGTTTCTTTTTTTCTTTCTTTAAACTAGTTTTGCCTGCGTGAGAGATCGAAGCAAAATATAGTGGTGTTGAATTTCAGGAATCTGAAGTTCCGATTCAAGGTTAAGAACAAAATATAACTTTGAGTTTTACAATGCAATGAAATTTAAGATAAATAGAGGGAAGAATAATAGGCAATTACCACATATGTTGAGTCTTTCATTATACAAAAAGTAGAATTTGTGTTTGGTGAAAAATATTTAAGTAAAATAAAAATATTAGATATCTTACTAAATTTAATATAGATTAATGAAATATTTTTGTAGATTTTACACAATAGAATTTATTGAAACATTTATACAATAAATTATTGATACTTGTTTAAAACAAAATCGACCATTTTCTCAAACTGGAAAATGTATAATGATATAATATTCAGCCAATAGAAATTAATAATCAAAGATGGTTTTATTCTATTTTGCTTTTCTGTTTATCATAATAAGGATTTGGTATCAAAAATATATGTAGCCTTGTTTAAACATTATTTTGAACAAGTAGCATTAAGACATTAAAATAAATAAGTGTTATTGTTAACTAAAATTTGAATGAATTTTCTGCGTATAATATTTCAGAATAGATTTCGTATATCTTTGACATTTACTATTACTTTGTGTTAACATGCCAGCACATTTCATGGTTTTCTTCAGAATTGTCAAAAATTCTTTACAAAGCAATAGCAAGGTTGATCACTATACTCATATACTTAATGAATCGAATTTTTATATTTATTTCACTGAAGAACAATAATATTTATTTGCGACACACTTCTTAGATTTCAAGTTAATTGTCATCAAAATCCTTTTCTCAGTACATAAAATTTCCACAAATATCCTGTAACGATTATATGTGGGAATTGATTGTTATTCTATTACTAAAATTATCCATTATTTTTTAAATATAGACTTCTTGTTTAAATATCATGGTAATTTGCAACAGGTAATATTATCTGAACTGTATCTTAACTGTCCTGTTATCTGAACTGTAAAATCATATAAGCCAGGCATAGAATAATATTTGTATTGGTACCTTACTTCTTTATATCGTTTGGGTATTCAGATTAATAAGATCATTGTAGCCTACTTAGTACGAGGCGTATTTATAATGATTAGAGAACTTTTGTAACGAATAGAAACGTCATGCTACTCTAATTATAGCTAGCAGCGTTTAGTAAGAGTTGTGTGACGCTAATTCAATAACAAAGGTAAGAGCCAACAGTTTTTGTTGATC